>CAIGRR010534313.1:0-21216 GCA_903798365.1 Fraxinus sp. 1973-6204
AGCCCATGTTACAGTAGCATTATTCCCTAAACTTTGGCAGTATACAGAAAACTTTTGCAGTATTATGTTTGGTTGAGATTAAAATTGGATTAAAATTGAAAAATTAGTTGCTATTATTGACTGACGAGTAGATTAAAATTGGTACCAAACAAGCGCGCGCCAAAAGTCATCTCTCTCATCACTCTCTGGCTTTGAAGTGTTGCACGATGACGTCATCACCACCTCCATCGGATGCTCAACTCTCCCGCGACCCGGACACAGAGTCCAAGATATCTGCACTCATCTACGGTATATACATACACATTTTGCCTGAATGTAGACTGTACAATGCGTATAGTTTTAAATTCGAGTTTGACGATATTACACACTTTTTGCTCGACTTGTAATATTTTCCATAGATACGTAGAGATAGACGCTGTTTGATACATATACAGCAAGGAACTATAGAGTTATGAACTTGAGTTTCGTTTGTGACAAAATTAATTACTCTTCTCCATCAAAATTGAAGTTGTATTTACTCTGTCGCGTGGTTAGTTTGAAATTTAGGCAGGGTAAGCTCATTTCTAATTGTTCGGAATTTCGTTGTTCATATGTTGACAATTAATGACAGTATTAACTATTTGAGTTAAATTATTTGAATTTTGCAATGGGTTGTAGTGTATTTCTAAGTCAAGATTTGTTCCCACGGAATTCAAGTTTAAAATAGAATTGTAGGAAATCAAAACAAATACGAGCGTAATTTGTTGGAGTTCCGATTCCACAATCACCGAAATCAAGTGACAAACACAGATCTAAAGTAGTTGAGAGGTATTTATTTGTTTTAGCAAGTGTTTTGGAATTCCAGAGTATAAATTATGATTGTATGATTAGAACGGTTTATTTCTGTCCTCTGATTGTATAAACAGCAGTCAATTCTCCTTTTTCTTCCTCCTAAAGGATTAACGTAAGGGTTAACTTTTATGGATTTTGGCATATGTAGATCATTTCCTCCGTAATGGAGCTGTTACATATTGCAAATGATTTCTAAAAGCAGTTGAGAAGATAATATCACTAAGCTATCATGCTGACTTTGTAGATACTGTTGTCCCGAGTATGATAGCTTCTAAAGGACATTGAATGGATTGTTATGATGCTGGTTTGATTTTCTGTTTAAAGGCTTCAAAATTTGAAATCTAGGTGAAGTTGAATTCTTAAGCCACTAATTGATCTCCTCTCTTAGAATCATGATAGGTTCTTCAAACAAGCAAAAAGTGAGAAACTGTACGTTGGATATACTACCAAGAAAGAGGTCATATGTTTCAAATGAATTCTTTGCTTATTTACACGAGATCATCATTGCACAAGAATACACTTAGTATTATATTCTGGTTGTGTTATAAATGTACTTAAAATTTGCTCAACATATTCTTTTCATTGTTCACGGTTTCTTCTTCGATATATTCTGTATCTACTGAGAAGAATTGCTGGTCATGCCATGAACGTAGATCTCTCTCAGCAGGTGCAAGTTGGAATGGAGAACATGCTTAAAATGACAAAGTGAGTCAAACAAACAGTTTTAACCGAAATTATATATGTTTGCTTTCATCTGTTGAACAATCTTAGCCAAATATGCTAGATTACTAAATTTTAGTGCCCCTGCACTAATGAACACATAGTAGTTGGTTTTTTCACTATCACTATTACAATCCTTTTGATGCTCTCGTTCTTCAAAATACTTCTAGTTTTCATAAAACTAAAATGTTCTATCATATAAGTTTTAGTTCACATTTTACCTATTGTTATCTTTTCAAAGCCACTGGTTTTCAACTTTTAGCACTTAAGTTTTTGCCTTTTTCATCACATTGCATGGCTGTCAGTATATTCCTCTTTTTTTTTTTCCTTTCTTTGCTATTGGTAAAATTCTTGGGAGACTTATCAAATTTTTCCTATAGAACAACAAAGAATTTACAATTGCCCCTGACTGTATTTGAGAACTTACCTCATCTTATACAAACTTCACAGGGAAATCGATCAGAACTCTACTGAAATACTGGAAGATATAGAAAAGTCCAAAGACTCTGCTCTCCAAAGAAAGAAAAACTTAGAAGAAGAAGAAGAGAAGGAGCATTTTCAGAAAGCTGCTTTCGCTGTTCTAAACATGCTTGACAGAGATCTCAACTGAAGCTCTAATGTTTGCCTTTTCTCTACAATCTTCACATGACTTGTAAATTTCAAGCTCGTGTTTTAGTGTATGTGTACAAGTCAGTGGATTGACACTTATCATCCAGTTCATCATCCTGTTCCTTTCTTACTCTCTACTCGTTGAAAATATTAATTTCATGTAGTAGCATTTTCTCAAGGTGGCTGTTCTCAAAATACGTACAAGTGATCATTGTCTCTTAAAGCACTTAAATCTTCCACTAGGGTGCCATCTGCCATGAGAACTGTGGTTCCTCTTTTCCCCAACTTCCTTTCTGCACTCACCAAAAATATGTTAGACAAAAGTAAAAATCATGCTGGTATTCTTTTCTTCTACCTTTCTCCTTTATTATGCAAGTTAAACTGAGAGAAAGATTTGGATAGGAAAGGAATAATGCAACTATGATTGATGGAGAATGAAGATACTAACAAATATAGGATTTTTTTATAAGATTTTAAAGTTGAATTTGATTTAAATTATGATTGTTTTGATTAGATTAGTTTATTATAGTTTTCTAGGTTGACTAGATTAGGTTATCATTTCCTTCTCAAATTAGGTTTGCTTAGACTATATAAAGAGGGCCTAGTTAATTGTAATACTTAGATTTTGATTATGAAATAAATTAATACTTTCTCCCCCAATTTCTTCTATATTCCCTCCTTTTTCTTCTCTCTTCTGTTCTCTTCCCTTTCTCTTTCTTTCTCAATCTTGTTCATCTTTGATTGTGTTCTTCATCAATGATGCTTTCTAGATTTTCATGGAGAGCGTCGTTGAAAAGGTTTAAGTTTTGGGATTTCCAGATCCCTATGCGCATGAGTAGACTATTTTCTTAGAAAACTATGTTATGATGGTGCTCACCTGCTAGTGTCAGAAGGTCTTCCATTGAATCAGGTAGATGTGCTAGTTTTCCCCTATTTTCTTCTTCTTGTTTGTCACCTGGATGATGCCCGTGGAGTACCACCCTTGCAGGAAGTGTATTTGTTGATGCATAAGATGTAGGGATTCCTGCAAAAAAAAAAAGATTGAAGAAGAATTTCTTTTGCAGTTGGTTAATGTATCACCATAGAACATTTTTGCTAATCATCTTACTATTCACATGATTCTGTAGTATTCACTTTTGTATTGCCCTTGCCCTCAAATTGCATGCATACGAACTTAAAGATTCGGACATAGAGAGCAAGTCATCTATTTGTCAATAAAAACATTTGGTTTGGCATTTGATTGAACTGGCTGATGAATAATAGTCAACTGGCAATATCTAGGTTGGCATTCCCCATACACCATTTAAGGTGTTTAAGGGAGTAAAAGGGAGATCGAAAATATGAATCTCCCTTCATTCAAAAGTTGCAGTCTTATTATAGCTCTTTTTATCTATATATATAACGACGAACCAGTCACTTGATCGGTGATTTAGCTTCTTCACGTCATTGGCAGGACAACTGAAAGTTCCCCTTTCTACTGAGATGTAATGACACGATATTTCTATTATATCTTCCAAGTAATTTGTGTTTTTAATCAGCAGTAAACTTTTCAAAATGCAAGGTGTGTACTTTATGCATGCAAATAAATAACTGTTTCAACTGAGTCGAGAGCTTACCATTTGATTCTTGGCTCAGTCCCTCATAATTTTGTGGTTCATGTGTAGATTGTACGGCCTGAAAATGAACGAATGGTTAATGCATACCATTAGAAAAGTGTTTCACTGCATTTTGCATCAAGCTTTAGGCCCTGTTTGGTACAGCTTAAAATCCAATTAAAATTGAAAATATAGCCGTTATTGGGTCCACTCGTCTAATAAAAGTCAACAATGACGGTTAATTTTTCAATATTAATCCGATTTTAATCCCTACCGAACACGCTCTTAATAATTACTTTGACAGAGAAAGTAGTTGGAACTTTTTATTAGAGATTTGTGCAAAATGGGAATAAATAAATAAATTGAAAAACCTCAATGTTTAAGTCAGCCAGATATTCTCCTACAAATGGTATCTCCTCTAGCTCCTCGTTTTTCAGGCCCCTCAAATGCTGAGAATTGGAAATGACAGTTAGTATATACTTCAATGCTTGGCATTTTGAGGATGCTGTTCTCAAAAAGAGAAGATGAATCCACTGAGTGACCAATAATGCCATTACAGGATTATCCAATAGTGTATAAGATGCATAATTCTTACTAATAGGGCAAATGATGATCTTTAATTCACTGATGAATTCCAAAATTTTAGAATTCTGACCTGAAGAAAATTAGAGATAACAATCTTCCCATCTTCACTAAGCGGTTGCACCAGTTGCTTGAAATGATTATGACTAATCCGAATGACCTGAGTAAGCCTCTTTGTTCTTACTGTGAAAGGTTGAGGGATATTGAAGATCACCCCAATTTCTCCAAGCATATCTGGGGACATTAATTTTGACAGGAACTGGAAAAACTCCCAAGTTAACATTTAATATTGGGAAAGAAATCACTTCTAGATTTAGCATTTACTGACTCAGATACAGGTATCAGGTATGAGTACGTATCCAATCTTTACCCGTACGATTAACGAAAAGTTGAGAAGAATATTACTCTACAACCCGGAGAAATGAGATTCTTGTTTAAATTCTTAGTAGAAAGACTTTCATTTCCAAGGTCACCACCAAATTCTGTTTCCTTTTTACTGATTACGCACTTCAACGTGTGTTTCTTTTTCATTATCACATGATCCAAACATGTATGTGGTATTCTCATGATGATGGCTACATAGTTAAGGAAGCTTAGTCCATCAGACTGTTAATTTTTCTTTATTTGCTCAACAGATTTTGGAAATCTTGATTAAAACCAAACAAGCATGATTTTAACCACGTAATTTCATCAACTGTCTCATGCTATCCCATTAAGATGAGATGATCTGTAATGTGCTACAAATATTAGGTTGGAGGATCTGGCACAACCTATGATGCTCGGACCCGGGTACAGATATCAGGTACGAGTACGTATCTAAATGTTGAAACTTTTATTTTCCAAAATATAGGATATGTCTAAAAAGAGTCCAAATTACGGACACCGGTACGTGCGTATGTCTTTCAAATTTCAATTTTTCCCCCATAAATTAAGTGGTAAATTGTTAAAAGATAGAACATGTCACTTAAAACTAACTAGAAATTTATACTAAAAGTTTAAAACACCAAAAATAGTATAAATTTACAAGACAAAAGCACAAAATTAAAATAAAAGTTAGAAATGACATAATTAATTACAACTGTCATCTCCGTTTGAAAATTGAAGGATCCGTCTCATATTTCATACCTATATTCATGTCGTGTTGTGTCGTGTCGTGTCGACTTGGACATGCCTTTTGGAATGCCAAGTCCGAGCATCACAAGGCACAACATATACATGTGCTTCATTCATACTATTGTCAATTTTATAAGTTCGATTTTACATGGCCTTGAATTCTACAATTGCTACTTGTTGATTTCTTCCCTTTTGGTAAGCTAAATAAACAAATGACCTACTGAAGCATATTGCTTTCCCAAATAAACAATTGAGAAACTTACATGTTCCATTCCGTTTTTGTGTGTCATTACATCCTGCAGAAATTAGATTTGTCAGCTTTGCATACAAGAATTTGAAGATTGAAAATGTGAATGAGAATAGTCTATACCACTGCTCCAGATACTATAATGTAGAAATCCGTTGGTATTTCATTTTGTATGATAATATCCATTTTAGGGGGATAATATTCTGCTCTCATCTCTGGAACCTGGGGAAGTCAAGAACAGTTCACGACTCAGAAAAAAAATATGTAAAACATTTGTGATAGAGAAGTAAAGAATTTCACTTCAAAATATCAAAATTCTCAATTTCTAAGAAGTACCACTTAGATATCTCATATATAACAATTTCCTACTCTTAGGTGTCAATTTTAATAGGAAATATGAATATTAAGATAGGCCCATAGGTCAGTCCATAATATGTGATAACCATAGATGATTATGCTGAGGGAAATTAACATTACCAGCTGGACAATAAAGTCTTCAGATACTCCTTTGAAAAGGTAGGCATTTTCTACCGTAGTGCGGAAGAGATGCTGAGCGATCTCAGATCTGATTGCCTTTGGCAAATCTTGCAAAACTTCTTCTTGCTGAAGTTCTGCTGTTTTAAACTTAAGTGTCACATGTGCTAGCATTTGCTCCTTTAAGCCTTCCGGAAGTCGATTCTTGCTTGCATATCGCAAGATCTCATGGATGGCATCCCTCTTCAAAACCACCATTAAATAGCATTATATCGCTTTAAACATTTCTGAGATACATGTACCAAATATAAATCTGAAAAGTGATTTTGTAGGTCTTGGATCGTTGAATTCTAGAAAAACCTTAAGCTTATTGAATGAAGAATATCAGTTCTGCAGGAAATATCATGGCTTGATGGTATATGAATTGTTAAATTAGCAAGGCACACTACAAGTGGAAGAGTGTGTGGATGTAGAATAGATGTGATAATTGCACGAGTTCATGATCATGTGGAACCAACGGTGTGAGATTCTTGTATATGGTATGCATTGATGCTTGTGCACTCTCGATTTGTTTAGCTAATCTCTACGATTCTATACTGTGGAAGTGTTGGCAAAAGATTACCATGGCAAATGTTCGGACAGAACTGTGGACAATAAGATTGGTCATGTTCCCAATCAAATAGGCAGTGAGACCGATGTTGAAAAGCATGTAGAATATGGAGAAAATCTTCTCCCCCGTGTTATGTGCATGCAAATCTCCATAGCCAGTTGTTGTAAGGGTTACAATTGACCAATACATGGAATAGGTATATCCTAGCCAGACACTTCTGTCTTCAAAACCAGAAACTTGGGACCCAATCCAAGTATCATCTGATTGATTATAATGAGTCGCGAGCCAGAAGTAGAAGCAGCCTGCCGTGTGTACAGCAAATAATGTCACCTGTGATAAAAAACGATAACACGTATGAGTAGTTTGTTTACCTGAAAGATAGTCATAAATTAGATAGTTGATATTGACGTAGAATAAAATTGTTATGTTTACTAGTACGTGCTGAATGGGCACTCGTAGTTGTAACTGTTATGCCCAAGTGAGCATAGTTGTGGACATGATACTTACACATATCAATTTACAGTATCTTGTCCAGAAGTAGCTGAATCGGGTGTCTTTCTCTAGCCTGATGAAAAAAAAAAGGTGTTAATTAGGTTGCTCTTTTAATATAGAAACATATAATGGTATTGAACATGCTGTTGAGGGATAAAATTTATGGAAAAAAAAATGGGATTTTCTTCAAAGTAAAGTATGCACGGATATAGTGCATTCCATGGAAAAACCTTTACTTGTGGAAGGTCGTGAATATAAAAAATGTTACTTGATAGGACTTGATAATTGAAAAGTTTCATTGAAAATGTTAAAGGTTGTGGGCATGTAATGGTACCTAGAAAAGAATTCACTGACACGCCTGAGTCGCCAAAGCCTGAGCATGTTGAGGAAGCCAAAGACATCCCCATGGTGCCTTTTCCCAGATAAAATTTTGTATATGGATTGGAATGGAAGGGTCGAGGCCACGTCCATTGGGAACCACAAATGCGACACATACCTGAAATAGAAGTAGTGGATTTTCTTTGTTACTTATGTTTGATGTGTGATACTCGACTGAATTAACCAATCGACAAATAAACATTTCCCATGTTCATGTTTGTTGATTTTGTCAAGTCCAAGGTGTACTTTCACTTTATCAAATGCCTCATTAACATCAATTAGTAATAACCACAGACAAAATCCATGCATGTAAAGATATTTTTTGAAAAATCTCCTAGTCCAATTACAATCTTGCCTTCTCCCACCAACGAATATTTGTTTTACATTTATCAGCCAATTTTATTATTCAAACAAAAGATGAAAATGTATACCTCAAAGCTATTTTCTTGTGATCATCGACTAGCAAATAAGTTGATGTGTCCAAGTAAGCGATGAAAAAAGTAAGAATAATATCAACCCCAAAGAAGGCATCAACCACCAAATCAATAGGCATGAGTGGACCCGTTCCCATTTCTCTAAATGCTAGCTCGAATGGGGACGACCAAGCTGAGTACACCACCAATAACACAAGAAATGCTTGCCACCACCTGCAATGTTCACTTACATTATCCAAATTGAATTCATTAACATTCTGGGCATGTTTCGTATTTTTAATTGGACATCTTAAGGGAAAAATAGATGTTAAATATTTGTCTATGGTCTATTGTCGAGTCGAGTGGAATTGAATATACTAATGCACTGTTAACCATGAACAGGAAAGGTTTTGGCTTTGAATTCGTAGATGATTTGATTGATATATTTTGAAGATTTGCATGTTGAAAAAGTGGTCCCTCTTTTAGAAAGTTACCAAGATTTTGTTACCCAAAAATCAACAAGTACTTGCAACTTTCTAGATCAAAAGAGTTGGTAACATGCACGTGATCTAAGGAGGGCAATTGAGATGGGCCCGGCCCAGCTCTCATCTTTTATTGGGCCAGATACCACCTAATACTTGTTTGGTTAGTCAAAAAAGTACACAGTTTAAAAGTACTAATTCTTCTTCTTCTTCTTTATTTTCTACAAGTTTCTTAGGCTAGTGGTCCAATTAAAAAAAAGTTTTCATAGACCATTATGGTCTACAATAGATAGAAGTAAAATTGCAATTTGAAATTGAATTTTCTACCATTAAAGTCAAAAAGAATTGGCTCTAGTTCCAACCAAGCGGTCCAAGCCTAGGGAACGTGGTGTACAAAATAAAAATGTGTCACCGTTCATGAGAAAAGAAGTATACAAAATTAATTCAAAAAGTGAGTTATTTTCGCCTAATTCAGTGTATCAAAAAATGTCAAATATAAAAAATAATGATTATTATCAGAGAAATAATGAGATTATACCATGCAAAGACGAAGAGACAAATTTAAGAAACTGAAGTACTAAAGCTTATTGATGAAAAGAGAGAGAAATAGCCGGATCGGCGGAGGCGGCGGCGGCGGTTGGCGGTGGTGGAAAGGGAAGGGAAGGAAAATGAAGAATAGAGATTCATCAGATTCTGTGTCTTAATTAAAAATAGATGTGGAAATTGAATATAAACTGACCTGTATCTTCGATCATAGGGTGCAATCACAAATTTTTTCAAATTTATTGATCCTTCACCCACAACTGTGCCAAAAGCTGGCAAGATACTGCTGGAAATTGAGGCTAAGTTTCGTATTTCGCCGCTCGAATGCCGCCGGTATAGAAACGGCACCGGCGACCTTGTATCTGATATTGGCATTTTAATTTGCACCTGAGAGAGAGAGAGAGCTAAAAGAATATGTATATTATGTATGTATTATCAGTAACGTAATATATATATATACACGGAAGAGTTTGACTAAGTATTTGACGGAAACAAAACTATAGACACATACGCACACATTTTTAATGTTTAGATTGGCATGAAATCAGGGTTTGAAGTCCTCAAAGTCAGAAACGTATTTATTAGCTAGAAAACAGAAATCCCTATTAATTATATTTCATTGCATGCTTTAATAATTAGTTTGGGAGCAAAAAGTATGTGCTCGAGTAGTCTGAAATCTCGATATTTAACTCAGATTGTTGACTTCAAAATATGCTGTCATCACATGTGGAACTTACTCGTGCATCAAGCTAATTTCAACACGTGACAACAAATCAACGGTCGAGATCGCTCCTAAATTAGACGTGGGAGAAGCTCAACAATACGAGACATTTCCATTCAAAATCCGACAAAATATACAGGAAACAATTGTAGGATAATTACCAACCGTGATAAAATTGAAGTAAAAGACTGAAACCCAACATGCATAAAAGAAAATAAGTTGCTTTTTTGTATTAGAAGTTGTATCATCCTACAATGGTTACATGGATGTGGTATTTATAGCGTTATAGACGGTCTTGGATGAAATTACACGTAGCCTCATTTTCTTGGTCGAAACTTCTAATCCTAGCCATCCTTTTGACATTCTTAGCTTGCAACGCATTTAATGCTCTTACATCTTATTGACAAGACAAGACAAGACACAAATATACTTTTACAAAAGTCACATCAATCATTCCACAATAAATTCAAGACCTTTGTACGTGGGCCGCCACTACCCGAGGGTAGAGCCTCGGACTTGATCCGCTTTGGCAACCTCGGAATTGCCCAGGGCCTCGTCTTCTATGGCTGATACTTTGGTAGGAGTGGGTCCACAACTACAGTGGGTCGACCACGTGGCAATGCCAGTGACAGAGTCATAACAATAGTCCCCCCAAGTGATGCATGGACTTTAGTAATAAATGAAGTTTCTACCTCTTTGGGAAAAGTGCTGAACTGTCGAGGCTAATTGCCTTGAAGATATCCGAATTCAATTGAAGCTGAGGTAGAAAGATGTTGAACTACCCAGGCGGATTGCCTTGAAGATAGCCTAATTCAATTGAAGCTGAGGCAGAAAGGTGCTGAACTGACGAGGCTGATTGCCTTGAAAAAAGCTGAATTCAATTGAAGCTGAGGTAGAAAGGTGTTGAATTGCCGAGGCTGAATGCCTTGAAGATAGCCGAATTCAATTGAAATTGAGGCAGAAAAGTGCTGAACTGTCGATGCTAATTTGCTAATGATTGACCTTGATAACATGCCAATGATTTGACATTTTCGCATATTTTCGAGACAAGACAGCCGAAGTCGTACAACTTCCTATACACATACAGTCGTCTCATTAAATGTGTAATGATGGCTACGCATGTTGCAACGGCGGCTAATGCGTCGAGACATGCACGTGATAATCGCGAGTTGATATGAAGCGTTGGTGAAATAAACCGTTCGAATTCGATGGCTTAGATGAAGCAGAGATTTAGACGCTCTAGATGTAATGGGCTTCGATCCAATGGTTGTGATTGATTCTCTTTTCATATAAAAGCCAAAACTCATGTCATTTTAAACTTTACTTTTGTGAAATCATCTAAATCCTTCCAAGTATTTGAAACTTCCAAAATTTCTCCGGCATCTCTCTGTTCTTCGTCGATTTTCTAGATCTTGTTCCCTCTAGGTATTTTCTTATGAAATTATTTTCACAATCTTCATCAACTTCTATAAGCTTCATCACTTTTCTTTTTCGTCTATAATGGATTTTGCGGAGTCGAGGGATATAGTCACAATTGCTAGGTTTGGGAAGGAGTCCGTATCTTGGAGGGTTAGAGGAGTGGTATACAATGAGCGAGGAGCCAATAGATTACGAGGCGGGTTGGGGGGGGGGCTACCAAGATTCCTTCTGCTATGACCTCCAAAAACCTAGCCAAACTTAGGCAAAAATACAGCATTCCCCACTACATTGAAATTCTAGTACTCGAGACACATGAACGCGTGTGCTTTCCAAAGCCAGGGTATGTAGCAGTGAGTGAATTCCTGTTTAAAGTAGGAATGCTTCTACCTCTGCACCTCTTTTTTAGGGATGTACTGAGGATCTTCATGTTGGCTCCAATCCAAGTTCTTCCAAACGAGTGGAGCCAACTGGTTGGGGGCTTATTTACTCTGGAAGTAGGTATTATTGGGTGAGGACATGCCTCTGCATGTCTTCCAAACCCTCTTCTAGCCCAGGGTGTTGGGAAAGGATGACTCCAATAGGTAGTACTGCCTCACTCTCTGGGGGGCTCATGTTCCCTTTGTTGTGGAGGGAGACACTGTCCCAGCCTGCGCAATACCGACCCAGTACTATGTAGCATGTGAGTGCCTCGCTTCATATATTTTCAATTTATTGTCTGTACCTTGTACTAATTGTTGTCTTATTGTAGATTTTGGTTCACGTTTCAAACCCCACGAGGCGAAGTGAGATGTGATTGAGGACATCTTTGAGAGGTCCATAAAGCTTGGATTGATGGCCTCCAAGGGTATGATGATCTTTTATTAGTTTTTATCTCATTTGACTTTTGTAGGCTTCTAACCTTATTTTTTGGGTGCCTGTAGATAAATTTGTGAAGGAGTACCCTACTCCAGATATGGCAATAATTTTGAAGGCCACAACAACTAGGGGTGAACACGTTTTGATTTGATCGGTTTGTGAGAAATTTTCAGACCAAACCACTTAAAGCGATTTGAAATTTTTTCAAACCAAACCAAACCACTTCAATTTCTAAATCAAACCAATCCAAACCACCTTTTTTGATTTGGTTCGGTTTAAAACCACGGTTTATTAAAAAAAAAATTACAACGAACAAGTTAAATCATAAATATTAATCTTAAATATCACATTAAAATATAAATATTAGTATTATTACGAATATTATAAACTAATGTTCTTCATTTCTAATAATTCAATGCAGTGAAACAATTTGTTCTAACCTCTTAATCAATACTAATTGGTGCAACATCTCCATTTGTAACACGTGATTCGTTCTCTGCATATAGATAAGAATCTAACAAATATATTCATTTATTAAAATTAAATGGTGTAAAAAAGATATAAAGTAAAGTGAATAGAAAGATCCAAACCGATAATACCTTCCACGACTTTTTCTGAATCATCAAATACTTCTACTTCATCCAAATATTGACGAATCACCATAGATTTCTTGTTATTGTGTAACCAATTCTTAGTGTAAATCACCGCCTCAATCATCTTTGCACTTAATGAACTCCTAAAGGAACTGAGAATCCGACCACTAGTAGAAAATACAGACTTAAAAAACAACTATAGATATTTGAATGGCTAACACGTCTTTGACAATTTGGGAGACAATCTTGTACTATTTTCATTCAATTTCCACCAAATTAATATGTCAAAACCATCATTGGTCAAATCTTCACAACGATCATTTAAATAATCCATCAAATCATTCTTCTCAACTTGAGCTTCCTGCATAAGTCTAGCTTTAAAAATTGAGGGAATGGGTTTAAAAATTCCCAAAGTAGTTTGTAAAGCACTTTGGCTTCTAGGTTGAGTAGCATCCTTATGTGGGGCTAACGATAGAGTCATCATTTCCTTATAGAATTCATATAACCTATGAAGCGTGTTTTCAACTTTATTTAACAACATGTTTGCAATTTGTACATCATTAATAAGTTCAAAACCAACTTTAAGCAATTCCAACTTGCATATGGGGTCAAGTGCTATGAACAACAATTTATTAAACTTTTCAAGATTACCCCAATACTTATCATATTTTCTTCTCATGCTAATTGCCATGGATCCGATCATGCTATTTGGCTCTTTAGCTAATTCTCTCAACTTCCCATGAATCTCACATATTTCTTGAAAGAAAGTGTTTGACGTTACATATAAAGAGCCACTAATTTTTAATGTTATATCATAAAAAGTCTTCAAGAATTTGACAAATGCTTCAACTTGGTCCCAATCGGCATGTGTTGGTGGTCCATCTATTTTTTCCCATTAGATCTTTCTTCATCAAAGTACTTTGTATTGTTTACATCACTTTTCAAAATATCAAATGTTTTTTTAAACTTTATTGCTGCCTGTAACATCATGTAGGTGGAATTCCATCTAGTCGATACATTCAAACACAATAAACCTCGAGACTCAATATTTACATCCTTGCAGCTCTCTCGAAATCTTTTTAGTCATGCTGGGGAAGATCTAACATACCGTACAACATTGTGGATAGATGAAATAGCATTACTAATTTCTTTTATACCATCACAAACTATAAGATTGAGAATGTGAGCACAACACCTCATATGAAGCATTTCTTCCCCAAGAACTAGACCATTCTTCTTCTCTAGAAAACCACTCTTCAATTTCATTATTGCTAGTCATTAGATTAGGCATTATCAACTATCACACATAAAATCTTATTTATTCCCCAATCTGGAAGGCAAGATATCAATTCATTTCCTACCATATCATCCTTATGGCTGGGGACTTGGATGAAACTTATGATTTGTTTTTGAAGTCTCCTATCATTGTCAACCCAATGAGCAGTCAAACACAAATAACTTACATTTTGTATAGATGTCCAACAATCAGTAGTCAAACAAACCCGGTGTTTACTCAATTCTTTCCTCAATTTCTTCTTCTCATCGAGAAACAAATGATATATATCCCTGGCAACTGCAATCCTTGAAGGAAAAAAGTTGGAATTACAAATCCTTGTATAACACCGAAAACCTTCACATTCCACATGTCGAAAAGGTAACTCAGATAATATAAAGTACTTAGTAACTTGTTCTTTCACCCCTTTCTGAGTAAACTTGACAAGTTGTCCACCACTACCAACACTCTCTAAAACCTCATCATTTTTAGAATTACCATAGAAATTTAATGTCTTTTGCTTTTTGTCTTGAAACCTATACGGATACTTCTTGCACAAATCCTCGATATGATTTCGCAGTGTACTAGTCTCACCTTTAGATTGATGCTTGTATACTTGTCCACAATAAATACATTCTATAGTCTCATCCTTCTTTATATCAAAATGAGCCCACACATCAGACCTTTTATGTCCATTCTTACCCTTCACACTTTGTTGCATATTCACAATTTCACTATTCATTGGAATTTTATCACCAGTCTCGTGATTACTTTGTTCTTCTAAAATCCAATCCATATCTGATTATCTATATAAAAAAATCATATTATGCAACATGACCTCAAAGTTAATGTACAAAAGAATATTAATGTTATAAAAAAAACTTTAATCAATCATGTTATACAAAACTAATATACAAAAATAATGTATTATGTGCAAAAAAACATTGTCGTCACCGACTGCATTATTTTGTGCAATTCTCTGCAAAATTAATATACAAAAAAACATTATTTTGTGCAATTATTTCTTGAAGGAAAAAAAATATTGAAAAAGTTCTAATTAGTCATCTAAATCAATACAAATCTTGAAACTCTAGAATAACCGCAAAATGCTAAAACATTTTTTCCCATTATTCAAATCAATTGAAAAAGAAATTAAGAAAATATGTAGAAAATTAACACACAAAACACAGTACATGAACATGAATTAAAATAAAGAATCAATATATAAAAATATAAATAGTAGAAATTCACGTACCTTTATTGTTAGAGTTTGAAAGATGGAGAAATAACCTAAAAGTTAATTGAAAGTACCACACACGTATTAAATGATTAAGGATTAGATTTAAATTTTAAAGTTGAGATGGGAAATTATCTAATTGGGCATTTAGTTAAGTTGGGTATTGAATTTAATTGGACTGGGTCTAATATGAAGGCATCTTTTAATTGGGATGCATTTGGTTTTAATTGAGTTGAATAAAATTTAAATGTAAAATTGATTTTTTTTTGTTAGCGGTTTGGCGGTTTGAAACGGTTTGCAAAAATTAAAATCTAAACCGAACCACTTCAAAGGAGTTTGGTTCGGTTCAAAACCAAAATGTTGACGGATCTACGAGGATCCAAACTAATGGTTTCAANTTTGAAACGGTTTGCAAAAATTAAAATCTAAACCGAACCACTTCAAAGGAGTTTGGTTCGGTTCAAAACCAAAATGTTGACGGATCTACGAGGATCCAAACTAATGGTTTCAAAAAAATGGTTTTGGTTCAGTTTGGCGATTTCGTTGTTCAGCCCTAACAACAATTGTTGGTAGCAGGCCCTTGAAGGCTTCGTCTTTAGGCGCCAAACATGTGAGGGGTAAGTTGGAGCACCTTTGCAAGGAGCACGCTGAGAAAAATGTTGAAGGGAAAGCTCCAAAGAGGGCCCCAGCCCAGCGAGGTGAGAGGGCAAAGGGAAAGTAGATGAGGGGCCCTAGAAGAAACAGAAGTTGGTACACAGCAAGTGGGGCCTCGGTGAAGTTTGGGACTACCATATCCCACCCTAGCAAAGATGCTCTCCCATCGCCCAAGCTAATGGAGTCTGTGATGAAGGCGGTGAAGGTTGAGAAGGTCAGGAGGGCCAATAAGGAGGCTGAGAAGAAAGAAGCGTCAGCCTCGGAGGTCGCCAAAAAGACCTAAATAGAGAGGACCCCAGGAAAATCTGGTAGATCCTAGTGGGGTTAGACGACAAGATTTCCACTACAGTGCTTGAGATGCTTCCACTGGGAGTTTGAAGCGCCAAAGAGAATTTCAACAAGTATTGGACGAAACGGTAGTAGAAACACATGTCCACCTGTGATGCAGTGGACATGACTGCGGCACTGGTAAGCCAAAGTGATAGGGCCTTTAGAGTGGCCCTAGAATGTGAGAAAGTTTTGGCTGAAATTTAACTAAGGAATAAAGCGGGGGTGGATAAACTTGTTACTGCTAAGGAAGAAATAAAGAAAATAAACTTGAAGGCTGGGTTGATGAAGGCCTAGTGGACTGAAGGCGAGGTGAAGTTGACTTCTGCCTTAGCTGAGATATTGGCTTTGAAGAAGGAGGTTTAGAGATCTCAGTACGAGGTAGCCTCTTTAAATAAAAAGGTAGAGACCTTAAACAACCATCAAAAGCTTACTGTTGAGGCTTTGGAGGAGGTAAACCTCGAGTTCGCTGATAGTAAGGATGCGAACCAGTTCATGGAGAGCCAGGTAAAATACTATGTAGATAAGGCGAAGAGGGCTAAAGCTGAGGCTTAACAGGCTGGGGAGGAAGCGGTGAAGAATTATATTATCAACTTCCATCTTACTGAGGAATACCAGTGGTTTGTCACCTACTGGAGAAAGTTTGCCTATGGTGAGGTGATGGGAAGAATAAGGAGCTTTACCCCGAGCTTGACGTGTCTGAACTAAGGGCAGATTTCGTGGAGGAAGTGCCCCAAACCCCTGCTGTAGATGTAGTCGAAGAAGAAGCAGACCAGGAGGAAACTCTTGAGAAATAAGCTTCATGTCATAACACTGCCGGAGCACCTACCAACGAAGCGTTGGCACCTTGTACTGCTTTCTTTATCATTTCATTGTTTCAGCAAACATATTTAAATAACTTGACTTGGTGGAGAACCACCTTTACTTAGACACTTTGAGAACAAAGTAACCGTTTTTACTCTAGTGATAGCTTCGACATTACCTCATTTCAAATGCTTAACTTTCAACTGGTATAACTTAAGAAAATCATAGTTTAATAACATAACCTCATATCAAATAACATAATACTATACCTCAGAGTTCAAATGAGGTAATCCCTTTGGGAATATGATCATCTCCTCCGAGGCACCACGCTTTCTTGCATGGTGGATGATTCATCCATGTAAAAGCTTTTCCCTTGACGTTCGGCTTCATCAAGGCGAGACATGTGATGTATGCCTCGTAATTCGAATGAGGTAATCCCTTTGGGGATCTGATCCTCTCCTTTGAAACGTCCACGCTTTCTTACATGGTGGATGGTTCATCTATTTAAAGGCTTCTCCCTTGACGTTTAGCTTCATCAGGGCAAGATATGATATGTACGTCTTGCAGTTCAAATGAGTTAATCCCTTTAGGGATCCTCTCCTCTCCTCCGAGGCGCCCATACTTCCTTACATGGTGGATGGTTCATCCATGTAAAGGCTTCTCCTTTGACGTTCAGCTTCGTCAAGGTAATACATGTGATGTATGCCTCAGAGTTCAAATGAAGTAATTCCCTTTGGGAATATGATCCCCTCCTCCGAGGCACCACGCTTCCTTACATGGTGGATGATTCATCCATGTACAGGCTTATCCCTTGACGTTCAAGTTCGTCAAGGCGAGGCATGTGATGTACGCCTCGGAGTTCGAACGAGGTAATCCTTTTGAAGATCTGATCATCTCTTTCGAGATGCCAACTCTTTCTTACATGGTAGATGATTCATCAGTGTAAATACTTCTCCCTTGACGTTCAGCTTCATCAAAGCGAGATATGTGATGTATGCCTCAGAGTTCAAACGAGGTAATCCCTTTGGGGATCTGATCCTTTCCTCCTAGGCGCCCATACTTTCTTACATGGTAGATGGTTCATCCATGTAAAGGCTTCTCCCTTAACGTTCAACTTTGTCAAGGCAAGTCATGTAATGTACGCCTCGGAGTTCAAACGAGGTAATCCCTTTGGAGATCTGATCTTCTCCTTCGAGACACCCACACTTCCTTATATGGTGGATGATTCATCCATGTAAAGGCTTTTCCCTTAACATTTGGTTTCGTCAAGGTGAGGCATGTGATGTATGCCTTTAAGTTTAAATGAGATAATCCATTTGGGGATTAGATCCTTCCCTCCGAGGCACCCATGCTTTTTTGTATTTTAACTCTTCAAACAAAGTATTTATTTACTTACAAAGGCTAGGAAAGGTCTTCCAGCTATTCAGTACATTCATTGGTAGTACATTATTAAATATTCAATATTTCATAGATGAGGCTGTGCCTTACCATCCATGTCTTTGATTCGATATGTGCCAGGTCATAGCTTTTCTTTGATACGATACTGTCCTTTCCAATTTGGGCCCAAAGTGCCTATCCCCGGCTCCCTGTAGGATAGAAACACTCTCTAAAACACCAAATCCTTTATCCGCAAGGACCTCGTTTTGACATTAGTATTATAGTATCGAGTCATCTTTCTTTGGTATGCAGCTAACTTCAGTTGGGAATTGTCTCTTTTCTCTTCAAGAAAGTTGAGCTCACACCTTCTAAGCTCATCGTTTGATATCCCACTGAAATACAACCTACGCAGAGAGCGTAATCCGACCTCTACCGGTCTCATAAGGCATCGACACCGTATACCATTGAAAAAGGGTTTCTCTAGTTGGTGTCCTGCTGGTGGTTCAGATTGCCCATAACACCTGTGGTAGTTCATCCACCTAGGCCCCTTTGGATGCATCAAGCTCCTGTTACAAAGTATGCTTTATAGTCTTATTCACAGCATTGATCTGTCTATTGGCCTGGCGATGGTGAGGAGTAGAGAAGTGTTTCTTGATTCCAAGCTCCTCACATAGGTCTCGACCTTATTGTTATCAAACTGCCTCCCATTATCTGAAATAATCGAGTGGGGAATTCCAAATTGGTATATGATGTTTTTCCATAAGAATCTGGAAGTGTTGGCTTCCGTGATTTTAGCCAAAGGTTCGGCTTCAATCCATTTTGTAAAGTAGTTTATTGCAACGATGACAAAGTTTGCACTTCCACTGCCCTTGGGCAGGGGACCTATGAGGTCCACACCCCATTTGGCGAAGGGGCTGGATACGACCATCTATTCTTGGGACGGTTGTCTTTGGATAGAGAAAAAAATGTTAACATTTATCACATCTTCGTACAAAGTAAATGTAATCTTTTTTCAAGGTGGGCCAATAGTACCCTTGCCTCAGTACTTTTTGTGCCAACGCATGTCCTCCTAAGTGATTGCCACATGCGTCTTCATGAATCTCATGGAGTATATAGGTGGCCTCCTCACCTCCTACGCACTGAAGAAGAGAGAGAAAAACCCTCGCTTATACAGAATATCATATATAAGCAAAAAATGTGCAGACCTTCTCCTTAGCTTGTAAGCTTTCTCTTTGTTATCAGGAAGGACTTATCTTTGCGATAAGCTAAAATAGGTTGTATCCAGGTGGGAGTCCCTTCTACCCACATCACTTCTTCTATAACGATGAAAGGTTTCAGGAGGTGCTCAATTGGCACTACCGTCAATAATTTCGAGTCTTTGCTGCTGGCTAATTTTGGTAAGGCATCGGTATGAGGGTTTTCAATTCGTGGGATTTGTGTTAACTCGAATTTTTCAAAGGAAGAAAATCGATCACTAACCGAAGGTATGTGGCCATGCCCTTGTCCCTGGCTATGAAGTTGCCATTTACTTGGCCAACGATAAGTTGGGAGTCACTCTTGATGAGTAATCTCCTTGCATTTCTTTCGCTAGTCTGAGGTTGACAAGCAGTGCCTTATGTTTGGTTGCATTGTTAGTGGCCTTAAATCTAAATCGTACTACACAGTTCAATTTATGGCCTTTAGGGCTTACCTGAACCACGCCGGCCCTCGAGCCTGTGTCTCTGGCCGAACCATCCACAAATGGATTCCACATGGGGAGAGAGGGCTCAATAGGCTCCATAACTTCTTCCATCTCTGGGATGTTGGCGAATTTTCCCATAAAGTCCACTAGGGCCTGGCCCTTGATGGCCGCTCTTGCCTTGAAGAGGACGTCGAACTCACTTAACTTCGCTGCCAATTTAAACAATTTTCCCAAGGTATCGAAGTACTTGTCGGAGAGGGAAATTAGTCAACATGTGAATAGCCTTTGTCCATTGGAACTTCTTCTTTCCCTTTAAAACCTTGGAGAATGTGAGACATTTGTTGGTGTCTTTTGAGATGAAATGACTTAGAGCGGCCACACGCTCGATTAAGCTTTGTACCTCTTTCGATTTTGGAGGAGACCTTATCTCGATCAAGGCCCGTATTTTGTCGGATGCCTCTATACCTCTTTGGTTGACCATATATCCCAAGAACTTGCCTGACGCAACATTGAACGCACACTTAAGGGGTTCAACATCATCTGATATCTTCTCAAGATCTAAAAGTTATCGTTCAAGTGGGCTATATGATCATCTGCTTTCAAGCTCTTGACAAGCATGTCATCCACATAGACTTCCATGTCTTGCCAATGAGGTTATCAAACATTTTGTTGAAAAGGCTTTGGTAGGTGGCTCAAGCATTTTTAACCCAAAGTGATGTGATCCAAATGAGGCATCAAGCCGATGAGCTGATGAAGGATTGAAGTGCGTTGAGAGGAATTCAAGGTCGGGTTCGAGGACGAGTCGAGGTTTGAATCAAGATGAATAAGTTAAACAATCATTTATTTGGGCAACGAAGTACAAAATATTGAAGTTAACTAGCTTACGGTCATGTTCCATGTTGGGGCCGAAGACCGGAACGAACTTGAACGTGTCAGAATCAAGAGACGAAGCGTGGAGGCAATCTGGAGAACCATGCACCCGCATGGTTCTACAAGCCATGCGACCGCATGGCTGCTTACAGAAAAGCAGAAGGACAACTTTAAGTTGCCTATGTGACTGCATGGAAATATACCATGCGGCCACATGGATCAAACTCGATATGTGATTTTCAATTTTTGGCAGTTTCCTATTTACCTTAGAATTCTAAATCTTTAGCATCTTTTACGATATTAGAATTATATTTTC
>CAIGRR010534403.1:0-10776 GCA_903798365.1 Fraxinus sp. 1973-6204
GATACACCAAACTTCCAACTTAAAAGATTTTTTCAGATGATACATTAAGGGCGTGTTCGGTAGAGATTAAAATCGGATTAAAATTGAAAAACTAGCCGTTATTGTTGACTTTTATTAGACGAGTGGGATCCAATAACGGTCATATTTTCAATTTTAATTGGATTTTAATCACGACCGAACACGCCCTAAAACCTGTTCCAACCCATTTTTCACAGAAAAAAGGAAAACGGGATTTGATTTCAAGAATTGTATTTCTGGAATCAAACAAGACGAATCTATTAAAAATCCAACAGATGCTACAGGAAGAGAATTTTCAAGACATGCAGCGGCCTACATGTTTTCTCGCGTTTTTCGTATAGTTCTCTTCTTAGTACTAAGTTTGTCATATTATCAATGTTAAAGAATGAAAAGGGAAGAACAAGGAGTTAAAACGCGATTTCATTCAAGGCTTAGAGATTAACGCGTGTTTATTGTTAGAAAGCAGATTATATACAAGTTTTTCCAATAAACATGGAAACAAAATACAATAGATTCACAAGCTTACCTCGTGTGCAAAACAAAGCTTCTAAAAAACTGTTCCCACCCTAGATCAATATAAATTGACAAATAAGGGTGAAAATAAACATTAGGAAAAGATTATAAATTGATTTACTAGACATTTAAGGGTCCATTTGATTGCAAGAATGGAATTTTGGTGGAAAGAAACTGAATTTTAGAGAATTGAATTACCTAAAACTTGTTTTACTGGGAATTGTCAATTAATTGTGTTTGATTGGTATAATTTTCTAATTGGAAAATATTGAAATTTGGATCTTTTAGTGTTCGTTTGACATGAAAATTGTTCATTAAAGAGATAAAATTTGTTACAATTGGAAATAGAATTTGTTTCCATTGCCAAAAAAAAATAAAAAAATAAAAAATTGTCTAGAAAACCAAAAACCACCAAAACCATGGGAAAACAAATTCAAGGAAAATGTGGAAAAAGGTGTCTAGTGGGGTGAAGTTGGAAAACCAATTGCCTAGAAAATTTTGGCTATCAAACAGCCAAAAAGGTGTAAAATGGAAAATAATTTCCAACTTCCATGGAAAATTCTTCCTATCAAGGCCTAATAGAGAACAATACATTCGTTAGCCAAAATCCACCTTTTCTTTTTCACTTTCTTCATATTATTTGAAATTTCCCCTATTGTTTGACCATTTATATGCAAGAAAAAAAAAACCCCCGGAAACTTGAGTATATGATATGAAATTGGAAAGGTAAGAAGCAATTTCTCTGTCATTTGAAGTCCAAAAAAGGAAACTCACAAAATATACCTAATTCAAAAGCAGATAATTTGTTCACAATCAATCAACAACAATCAAGAATAAACTAAACAAAAACCTTGACTAAACTGAAAAAAAAAAAGTAGATCTCTGCAAGATCATACTATGAAACCCATCAAGAAATGCTCTACAATATTGTTCCCCAAAACATAAAAATTGAATATGTTCCATAAATTAAAACCCATAAGAAAAAAGGCGCAAAAAACTTACTGGTGAGGGATTACAGATTGTTTGTAGAAAATAAGAAAGATGAATATTTAGACAGGTGTTGACAATGGTAGATAAGAGTCTGCTCCTAGTACTGTCAAAAACTTCTGACCTCACCAAAAATTATTGACTCATCCATGTTCCTTGCTAGTTGTATATAATTTATTTTTTTTAGCGATAATTACGGGGAAGGCAAGTGGAAACTTATACTAAAATTTTTGTATTTTTTTTTTTTGTAGTACAATCAAAGGTGTAATATCACTCACAATGACATAGTGATTTTGCACCACGTTATGTTTGAGTTATTTTTAGATTAAAAATTATTTTTGAATTCATTTGAATATTTTTTTAAAGTATTTTGTTTAACTAGAGTTTTTAGAGAAAATTGACATAACATAATTTTTTAAGGAAGCAATTTAGTCAAAAGGGAAGCAGTTTTGTCCAAATAGACCTATTATGTGTTGGTCAAAGGAAATTTGAAGTTCGTGTATAACTAACTCTCAAGCATTTTTTTATCTTTTGGCTTAGTGAAAAAAGCAAACTTCTCACTAAATACCACCTACAATGCATGGACATCGACAACACGTGTGTTCTATCGAACTTCAGTTGAATCTACCCAACACATTTTCTTCCACGATGTTCTATGAGTTCA
This sequence comes from Fraxinus sp. 1973-6204, assembly GCA_903798365.1. NCBI lineage: Eukaryota > Viridiplantae > Streptophyta > Magnoliopsida > Lamiales > Oleaceae > Fraxinus > Fraxinus sp. 1973-6204. The sequence goes on from CAIGRR010534403.1 coordinate 2,183, forward strand.
TCAATTTGGGGACAGATTAGAGTTTGGTTGGGCATCACAAGAGTCATGACAACAATTGCTAGCGCATTGAAATGGCTGAAGGAAGGATGATGGACTACTTGGCAAAGCAAGGCAAAGAGAGTTGCATTAGCCAGCACTATTTACCACATCTGGACATTTGGTAATAGGCTACTTTTTGAAGATATTGGACCGCAATCTGAGAGCATTGTTAGACGGATCAAAACACGTGCATACAAAGTAATGTTTTCATTGTATATACATGTTTTGATTCAGTTTGAATCATTAGCGTTTAGATGGATCAAAACACGTGTATACAAGGTAATGTTTTCGTTGTATAGGCATGTTTTGATTCAGTTTGAGTCATTTGCATTGGGTCTTTAAATCATTATCGTTTGTACATCATTTGATCATGTTTGTCCGGGTATGTTTGGAGTACTTGTAAATATGAAGAGTGATCAATAAAATTTATATTTACCGATAAAAAAAGAAATAAAAATAAAAATCCTAACAAATGGATCCTTATATCATGTTTGATTTTGCTTATTTGTATTTTTTTAACATTATTACTTTATTTGGAGTTAAATTTCCTCTAAAATGTTGCTATATAGCTCTTGTTTGGTAAGGGGTTAAAATCAGATTTTTAGTAGATTTTGATAGAAATTGATTGAATGTGTGGTTGAAAAGTTGTGGGACCCATAAATATGCGGTTAAAATTAATTGTTGACTCTAACTTATATTAACATCTAGATTTTAATCGGTACCAAACATGGACAAAGAGTTTTGAACCAAACAATAGGGTAGTGTCTATTACAAAGTATTCATAATAGTTGCTATTAATCAAAAGTACGGTACAAATTAAAATATTTAGTTGTGATGATATGTTCGAGTAAATTGTTTATTTATAATCGTATCTTTAAAATACGTTGATTTACTATCTGACTTTAATTGACAAAAAAAGATATTGAATTAATAATTCTTAGTACATTACAAATAACCAACAAAAAAAAAATGAATTGAAAAATTCCTCTATAAACATTCCGATACATACGCCACCGCACGATATGATTATGGAACAAAGTGAAGGATAGGAGTGTGCATTTGCTATGTGAATTGAGTTGTCATGAAGAGGTCGTAGGGTATTATATTATAGTTAATGAATCGTGTTACTCAATTTTATTTAAAATAGTATCTCGAAATTTGGTACATAGACTCTTTTAATTCATCACACACTATTTTGTACTTTAGATCTCATGATCTTTATGACATAATTCCATGGGATTCGACCTAAAGTTCGTATAAAATCCTTACGGTCTTCGTGGCCGGATCCCATATATGGGATTCTACCTAGAAGTTTATATTTACGTTCCTAATTGGCTCCTATTTTCTGAAACTCATTTTCAACCACACATGCATGGACTCGTAACTTTTATTAACTTCTGTCAAAATCCATGGACTATGAGTTTCCATGTATTGGGTGTATCTGAATTTATATAAGCTTTAACTTTTATACTTATCTCAATTGTTTGTTTAGTTTATGCATGGCGAAAGAGGACACTAGAACAGAGGCTTTTATTTGTTATATATTTGTACGTGCGCGTTTTGAATTATCTTGCTATGGCTCTTGTGAACCTTAACAAAACTTCATCTGAAAGAAAACTTACAAAATTCTTTTTTTGGGATAATTATGATAACAAAGGTAGCACAGGCAGGGAGTGTGAAGCCTGTTAGCTATTTGGACTCCTATGTGAAGAATATATTAGGACTTGTCCCTAAAGGCGGTAGACGATGTTGTTTTTTTAGATACGAGGAGAATTGAACAGTGTGATTCAATAGTATATTGTTTCTTCATGATGACCATGTACATTGCTGGATTTCCAGTTGTCAAGTTGTTTAATGCTGTAAGTTGCTATGCCTTCTTCGGAATGGCCCTTTTTTCGGCACCCAATTTTGCTAAATTTTGAACTTATTGTTGGTGTATTACACAGGTAAACAAGGCTCAAAATGCACTGAATCCTAAATTCATAAAGATCAAAGGATGATTCATAAAGATCAAAGGATGAAAAAGGTGTTCAATTGGGTCACAGTTTGACATTATTTTGAGTGTTTGGAAACGAACTTTGATTCTTTATTTTTTTGGATAGTCCTTCGTGGCGCTTGTGGTGGTTAGATCAACGCCTTATTGCTGCAAAAAAAATCATTTGTAGTGTTAGTCCGTATTTATGTAATTTTTAAACGCTAGTATGTGTTCATGTAATTTTTGGCATAAAGATGTAATGCCCTTCTCAAAAAATAGAGCAAAATGGGAGAGAAAACAACACGAGAATGTTTGATATGTTGGAATGGATATGACAGCAAACAAAGATTTTCCATATGATAACATTTTGAGAGTATCTTTTATCTTGAGTTTAACAAGCACTTGCTGTCACACAGCGATCCAAGAAAGAATTCAACAGGTGATTTATTTTTAACCAATCTCAATGTGCATTTCTACTTATATTTAGAATCACCCTCAACTATATTGGATGACTTATGCAATACACTGTCATCCCATAAAATAAATAAAACAAATATATTTAAAGTAACAAGCTTCTCTAATAAATGTATCCCCAACAGTACATTGACTACCTGACCTTTTAATAGTTTGCCATCTTACCATAGATAAGATCACCCAGTTAGGAATGCTAATGAAGCAAAAGTAACAGAATCATTTGACGTGGTGAACCGAGCACAAGAGCAGCTTCAGACTGTTTGCATTTTCCTCTAGAGTAGACAGCTGACAGTGGAGACTAACGCATTAGGGGGTCACGCTATTCTTGTCGAGAGAATGACAATCAATACACTGTAGTTAAATGTAGTCGGGAAATCATTCTTCCTGTTAACCAACCTGCTGAGTGAGTGTGTTTGTGAAAAACAATATCCCTGCAACACAAGTACACAACTATATGATTTGTCATTGCACAGGAAATAATCCTTCTCATCCTTTTGCAATCCCCAACTGCAATTGATCGATCCCTTCTCAGTATTGAATAACAATTAAGATTGAATCAGCAACTTATAGTTTTGCTGTGGATCATAATCGTATGCTTCACCAGCCTTGACAAAACGCCCCTTCACGCGTCTTCTTACATCTGCTCTTACCTTTCTAGATGCATACCTTACTTTCTTCTCAAATCTGTTACATGGTCAAATTCGAAAGACAGTTTAGAAGAAATCATAAAAACTTCAATTCCTAGGAAGAAGTTGAAACTGATAAGTGGAGTTACTTAACACCTGCTGTACATGAGCTTAAACCCCCACATCGCATACCGGAAAAAAACAACATTTTTTACCTAGAAGAAATAAGATTTATAACTATCTAATAAGTTAATTGGAAAGAGATCCAATGTCCCAAATGCATGGCAATCTCGGAAGACATTCATGTGGTCAGGTCAACAAATAGAAACAACCCATAGTTCAATTGGAGATAAATCTCATTAGTACAGAATTGAAACATGATCTTATTGTAATCATTGCATCATTGTCAGTTTATTGTCTTATTAGCTTCGCCCGTGTGGTTTAGATAAAAATTATACTTTTAGTAGATTTTGATAAAAATTGACGAAACGAATGGTTAAAAAGTTGATAAAAATTGCGAGTCTTATAAAATGTGTGGTTAAAATAAGTTTTAGAAAATGGGGCCAAATATGGAGTATATATCCTTGTTAGTCTAGCATTCTAAATAGATGAATCCAATGCTCTATTAGTGTAGTATCTCCCATTAGAGAAATAAAGACATTCAACATATAATTGTTTTTCCAAGTGTTCTAAAAGGTGTAAGGCGTGGAAAGATGACGAGATCAAGCCTCGGGCCTTACTAGGAGGCTAGGCAGAAAAAGGTAGTTTCTTATTTTTAATATTATTTTATTTATTTATGACTATTAAATAAATAAAATAATGTATACGAAACAACTAAAATTATAAATACTATAATTATGTAATAATCCTACAACTAGACAATTTGTAAGTTTTCAAAAATTAGAAAATTTAAAATTTAAAGCACAAGACCCTTTTTAAGGTAAACTAGCTCAAGAAATCGTCGGCACTAATAGACCCACATTAGCCATTAGGTCCAAGAAATGGCTCCAAAAAATTGAAAAAAATAAAAATAAATAATATTTTTTTATAAAAAGGGGTGCACGCCTTTTGGAGCCTAAGCCCGCATTAGGCAGTCAAAAGAGTTCTTGACCACCTTTTTCCACGGCTTGCCCTAATGCAAGGCTCTTTGAAAACGCCTCATGCCTAGCCAATGCCTTTTCACGCCTTTTAGAACATTGGTTTTTCTTACATAGTGTCAAAGTGGGTGTATGCCATAGAAAGGTTTGCTTTGTTTCTCTTGACCTTTGTCAAGGGGCAGTGACGTCAGCCTTAGCGCTGAGGGGGAGTGTTTCCAGCCTTGGCACTTGGCACTGAGGGGGGAATATTGGCGTGTCCCAGTTTTTCACATTACAATCGTGATGTGTGACGTACAAGTCGAAGATAAATCTCACATTGTAAACCGGTTAATAGTGATGTTAGATGTGTAAGGTCCACAGATTTTATGGTGGTACCAGATATATCATCCCCAATAAGTTCACCTTCAACATATGAAAATTAAGAAAAATCAAATAAAATCTTACTTTCGTGTCTTTTTCTTCTCTTTATAACGCATAACTGCATCATTCCTGATAGAAGGTGTGGAACTTTCAGGACCTGGAGAACACCATGGTGGCTCACCCATGAGAAGCATCGAAGAAGGTCCGCAATCTTGATGATCGCCAGCACTACTCTCTACATTGTGACCAGAAAATTGTCTCGTAAAACATAAATTTGGATCTGTCCTACAGCTTATAATTGAATCTGCAGATGCTGCATTGCTGCATGTTGGTTGTGCCACATTTGCCACTGCAGCAGATGATCCCTATTAAGAGGAAAGGTGTTAGGTATTTCAATCAAACCCAAAAATGTTCAAGAATAACATTTTTAATTTTTTTTGGGGTTAGGCTTTCATGGGAAAAATACTACAAGTAAGGGGCCTGTTGAAGGCACAATTTAAATGAATATATGTAGATCATCTCTAACAGTTTAAACTTTTAGAAGAGACCATTAAGAAAAACAATTACTATTACTGATGTAGTCATCAAAATGAACACAGGACATCAAATATTTGAACCTAAAGAAAATACAAATATCAGGATACTTCACAAAATTCAAATTAATGTCAGCTGTTCACAAGAACCACGCAGCATAGTTGTGCATGGAAAAGAATTCGATTCAGAAGAAAATCTGTTGCCCGACATATCTAATGTTTTGTTCTATTCATTAACACGTCTAAATAAGCCTATCATCCCCTTGGACATGCACCCACAACAGCTAAAACATGAAGCATGAGAAGCTTTTCCCCTAAATCTATAGAAGAGGTATACTTGTCCAAGTATTATGGTTGACTAAATATTAATGATATGCAATGTTATTGCTTGGTAACAAAAGCAAGAAACTAAGCCTTCCTCCTGGTAAACCTGGGTTTGTCTACATGTATCTTTTATCGCCACTCCATTCTATCCACCGCAACATGTACAGAAAGTTCCAAAATCAAATCTCTGCAATTAAAATAGGATGCATTAACATCGCTACAAGTGACTGCTGCAGAACACTATTTCATAGCAAAGTACATCTAAATTTTGTTTGAGTGAAGCTTTCCGATAATGCATATCCCTATTCTACCATGTTCCAATACAAGTGTAGTTCCTGTCCCCCTTCTCATTTTTTTCACCCAAGAGCAGTGTTTGCAAGGTAGCGGAACATCAGAAAAAATTCAAGGCACTTGCCCAGTGTACCAAGGTGAAACCTAATTGAACTTTTCACACTGACATCATCGAAGCAGAGCCAACAAAACATCCAAGATCTATGCGTGATCTTTGTTTGTCAAATTTCTTCTAATTGTATTTTCTTCTGTTTAGCTTTGCTCTTGCTTCACACAACCTAATTTTACTGGGTAATGCTCAATGCAGATGATTAAAAATGATTGTCAGTGATTTAACAATACTCGAGGGAAAAAAGTAGCCAGCAAGACAATCAAGAAAGTGTATATGAATCTTGACGGATATAAACAATATCTTCTGGTGCATAATCATTTGAGAAATTAAGAAAAGCTAGACATACACGCTTAAGACATTCTATCTCAACTTATTTATCTTTATTAACAAGTAAAGCAATGGAGCACCAAGGGGGGTAACATGCATGGGCTTTGAGCAAATGATTCGCCCCTTGATAAATTATGTAACGTTTTCCTGAATTCAGTCAAAAAATGGAAGAAGTCTCTAGAGTTCAGAAAAATGAGACAAGAAAAAGTAAAAAAACAGCCTTTGAGACTTCATACTGATTGTGGAACCTCTTCAAATCCTCTCCTATTCCTCTTATTTCATAGCATCCAGAAGAAATGTAATATGGCTAATTCTGATATTTCTGTCCCTTCTCCTACTTCATGCAAGGATAAATTAGTAGAAAATTTATCTTTGTACATGGTACCGCAAGGCAGGAGGCCGTCAGGGAAACAAGTCCAAAAGGATTCGCCATAGTGAGGCATGAACAGTATAACAGACAGAAGCACAAGAAGGACCAGCCAATCTTCACATACAGTAAGAAGGTTTAATTTTTGCAATTTTCCTAAAACTTTATTTGGTACATGTATGCCAGTTGGAATCCTCTGTCTGCATATTTCATACACTACTCAAGCCTTTACATTCCGCATCGAATTTCTCCCAACTTGGTACCCCACAATATCCGACCGATGCAAAGATTATAAGTATCCAGCCACCCCACGTTGTAGTGAGTGATTAATGCTGTCTATGTCTATCTTGCACAACAAGAATATGAATGATTCAAAAATCATTTTCCTTAGATTATCATCAATTGAACATATCCTCACAGTACAGCTTTTCAAGAAAAGAAAACAATCTTCAGAGGAACTGTTGATAAAAGTTTTTTTCCCAATGCCAAGTCCAGCTAATCTTTCCAGATAGTGAAATTGAACAATTAGACAGAGAACAAACGAAATCCTAGAAGCTATCTAACCAAAGAACCCAAGTTCGATCCCGAGGGCCCCACAATATGCAATCTTGCATTGCAAGTACCTGTCAATACGGCCTCAACAAGTAGCTCCCAGTAAGGAAGGAAAGCATCTTCAACAGGCTATAGTCCCATCTATGTCCAATAAAATGAACCAGCTCTAATGTTTTGAGTAGTAAAGTAAATGATTTGACAGTGAAGCTGTCAATCGGATCTGAGTACAACCCACACTCACGTTAGACAATCTTGACTTAATATGCACTCGCACTGACATTTTTTTCTGTCGAGCCCACCAGTAACTTCCTTTCCATCATATAATGTAACAGAATTTTTCCTATAGTTTCTCATCGATTGTTGTTCAACTATTAAATTTGAATAAAAATCCTTGTCCTGAAGGTCACACAAACCCACAAATAAAGCAGCCTTAAAACCCATCTCAAGCAATATCATCAGTTACTGCACAGTGAATGTCAAATTTGTTGCTTAACATATAAATATCTAAGAAGATAACTTTTTATACAATCACTTGAAAGAAATACTTGGTCATACTAGTTGACTTCAATGAGTTATGAAAGATTGACTTCAACCTGTCTTCAGTGACTGTTGCCACACTAAAGGTTATTACTGGCTCTTGTAATCAATAATGGCATCAGCAAGAACCATCCATCTGTGTAAAATGGATCTTCGTCTTTAAGACGTGCTCCTTTACTGATATCTCGAAATTCTAGAGTAGATAAACAAGCACAAAACACCAGAACTCTTTTCCTGGTTTCTATTATATTTGCCAATTTCATACGCCAGTTCTACCAATCTGTTATTTAATCGCATAATTAATTTGCATTTGACTATTAATGATCTAATTATAAAGAAGAATCGTCTAGCATACATGTTAAAAGAACAATAATAAAAAACTAAGCTGTATCAATCAAACTTCTGATTGTTTTCATAAATTCTCTTTCCTCACCACTGGATTCAATTCAGCACTAGATTATCATCCTAGTGTTTTGATAGTTCATGTCATACACATTTTGTCCTTCAACAGTCCAGCACTTAATACCATAAATCATAGCTGCTTTAGTGACCATGTAGAACTTACCTTTTAACTCAATAGGGGACTTCCCATTAAATAGAGCTCCTGTAGGATTTCTCTCTTCCTTCCTAACAATTCTAATCCTATACATTACACTCTGTTCAACTCATCTTTCCTTATGGATAATTGAAATTCAATATCTAAAACAATTAACAAAAAAAAACAGGATCTTAGTAATTAGAAAACGTTTTATATAACTAAAGAAATGTGAGGTAGGTCATACGCAGCAATAGAAATTCGATAGTTTAAAGCAGTCGCAGTATAAAGAATTACCTCGGCAGCATAGGCACCATGACCGTTGGAATTAGCACCAGACATGTCCCTCATCCCAAATAATCCGTCAATCCCATCATCATCAAAAAGCTGTTCATGATTATTAAGAGCTACACCAAAGAGTTCTTCATAGTTCTCAATATTTAAG
>CAIGRR010534431.1:0-11687 GCA_903798365.1 Fraxinus sp. 1973-6204
TAGATTTTCATATATTCAAAGAGATTTGGGAATTATTGATGAATTTGAAGTATGTTGCTAAATTGAATTTATACTAAATGTTCTCGTATAATTCTACGTGCATATGTGGTTGGAATTTATTTTAATTTTACCCAAATGATTATGCTTTTGTCATTTCATCAATCATGCTTTGATTATTATTTTACTACAAATGTGGTGATTATCTTCTTATTTAAAATTGCATATATTTGGCATCTTGTGCTTAATTGAAGAGTAATATATTACTATGGGTTATGCTTGATGTATCTAATTTTTTACATAATGGGTTACCTAATTGGCAAGTGGCGCCCTCCTATTGGGTGGGCGGCTGGAAGATAGATTTAGCCCCCGTTTGGCCCCTTTTTTTCATTACATTACATTAATTTTTTCCCTCTCTTCATTTCAACCACACATTCATCAAATAAAATAATATTACACACAAATCTAAAACATTTCATTATTTTTCTACAACACATTCTCCCATCAATCACTATTCCAAAAATCTTCAACACCCAAAAATGGGGGCCAAACAGGGGCTTAAAAAGTATTTAGAAAGAGGAATCTTTTACTGTTTCATATGATCTATTTTGATCTTAAATGCAGTATCTTTTTGCTTATAACAAAAGGGGAAAAGTATATGAGATGATATGTTTGATGAGACAATGGCATAAATTAATATGATCAAAATGCTTACCTTGATATATATATATATATATATATATATATATTACATGTAAAATTTAAGATTTATATTCTTTATGAATTGTTCAATATTACTTTGCAAATAATCATGTTTGTTATAATAAACAAATGGAAATTGTTGACCTATGTTGATAATAACCTTAAAGTTTTGATTATAACAAGTAAATTAATCTTATTTAATTACAAGTTGAATTCTAGTGATTATAGTTTTTCAAAGCATGCGATGAAAAATGATCGATGGTGTCAAAAAATCAAAAGCTTTGATTTCTCATGAAGGAGGTCAAGATCAAAGTCACATTTAAGAACTGAAGAGCAAAATCTTGGAACAAGACCAAAGATTTGATTTCTCAGCTAAAGTGTAAAGTTATTAACACTTTGATATATGACAATGAATGCTTAAATTCAAAATCTTTCTATGCATTAAAAACAATTTTGTAACTTGAAAAATATCGTTTATCTTGAAAAGTTAGTTAAAAATACTTTCTAAAAATTCAAGCCCTTCAAAACCTTCGAATCGAATTAAACGGGGTCAAAACGTAAAAAGGCCAAAATTGTTGGACGGTCGGCCGGAAGAGACGGTCAACCGGAAGTTTTCAACATTCCAAAAATTGACCGTTCTGATCTCTGATATTTACTATACAAATTGCTATATTGGTCATCTGGATAAGAGGCGATTGACCGGATGAGTCATCCGAATTCCCAAATTTTTTTGACATTTTGAACTCTATAAATACCTTTACTTCCTGGATTCAATACAACATTTTTCAAGAATATCAAAGTGATCTTTTGAGAGATTTCGTTGAACATACGTTTGCATTTATTTCATTTATTTTTTCATATCAAAAAGTTTGATTGCTTCAAACTTTTTAATCATCAACTTCATCAAAAGTTTTCATCTTTCTTTTTGTACTTAATTTATTTCTATTTCTTATAAAAAAGAGATATATTTTGAAGAAATTTTTTTAACTTATATTGCATATATTTCTTCTACTACTTCATAATGAAAACTTTGATTGATTGAATAAAACTTGTATAATCATCATAACCATCAAAGTTTCTCATCTCTTTTCGTAGGTAATTTATTACAGTCATTCATTAAAATTTAAAAGAGATATATATTTTTGAGAACATTGTTGAACTTATTAATATTTATTTCTTCTTCATCTTCTTATTGAAAAACTTTGATTGATTAAATCAATTTTCTAATTATTTTATATATCAAATTGTTTCATCTAACACATGAGCTATAATTTATTATTATTTATTAAAGTACTAGCATCTCTTTGTACGTAATTTATTTGTATTATTTATCAGGAAAGAAATTCCATTATAAAATCACTTTGATAAAATGTAGGTCATGTTGAAATCCCGTAAAGATCAACATTGTAGTAGGATTGATGCTACTTGTTGTAAGTCATCGTGTGAGTCATATTGAGGTTCCGTAAAGCTCAATAGTGTGTCATATTGAGGTTCCGTAAAGCTCAATAGTGTGTCATATTAAGGTCCTGTTAAAGCTCAATAGTGGGTCGCGTTGAGATCTAGTAAATCTCAACATTGTATAAGGATCGATGCTCATTGTTTGTAAGTTACCAGAAGTGTTGTAGATGGTTGGATTGCACATAAGTCAATCAATATAGTGAAAACACCTTGCTAGTGTCAGAGAGTTTGGTAATGGAAGACGTAGATCATTGTCTTGGATCGTACCTCCATAATTACATTTTACATCATCTTTCCCGTTTAGTTGTCATTTTCTTATTTGCGCTTATTATTTAAATTGATCTATTTAGTTTTACTAGCTTCAATTTAGAGTAATTTTTCAATTTTTTTTAAAAACCAATTCATCACCTTTTGGTTAGTTATCCTTGATCTTGATTTTCTGATGTTGGAAAATGAACCTCAAAGCTTCCAAAAAGTTGTGAACTCTTCAGAAGGACCTCATTGAACCAAGACGTAGCAAATGAGAAAGGACAGAAAAATCTTATGGTCCTGATTTTCTGACCTATATGCTAGAAATTGAACCTCAAAGTTTCAAAGAAGCTGCAAACTCTTCAGAAGGACCTCAATGGAAAGAAGCCGTTAAAAGTGAACTAGATTCCATTATGTAACATCATACATAGGAGCTGGTGGAACTTTCTCCAAAAGCAAACCACTCAACTACAAATGAATGTTCAAAAGGAAAATGAAAGCAAATGAAACTATTGAAAATATAAGGTTAGACTAGTGATAAAGAATAATATTTGTGATTGCAGCTTTGTGAAAATATAAGGTTAGACTAGTAGGTCTTGATTAGTTTGATACATAATTTCAGTGACAAGAATAACGTCTATTAGAATAATATTTGTGATTGCAGCTTTGTGAAATCTTGAAGTATATCAAATGGATGTTAAAAATGCTCTTTTGAATGAAGATTTAGAGGAAGAATCTACATAGAACAACCCGAAGGTTTTTCATCGCTAGGGCAGTAAAAGAAAATCTATAAAGTGGTAAAGTCATTATATGGCTCGAAACAAGCACCCAAAAAGTGGTATGAAAAAGCTTAATAACGTCATGGTGGAATGTGGATTTAAGATCAACGAGTGTGGCACATGCATTTACGTTTAAGACACTGAAAATGATTATGTCATTATAAGCCTTATATTGATGACATGTTTATTGTTGGTAACATTAAAAAGATGATTAAATTTACTAAAAATATGTTAAACTCAAAGATTTGTCATAAAAAAAATATGAATTTAACTAATGTGATAGCGGAGTTAAAATATCAAGAGCATTAGATGAACTCTTTTTAAGCTAGTCATATTATGTAAACAAAAATCTGGAAAAAATTAACATCGATAGATACAAGTCATCATTTATCTAAAAACAAACTTGAGAGTGGTCAAGTAGAGTTCTCTAGAGTTATCGAAAGTGTGATGTTCTTGATGAATTGTACAAGACTAGATGTAGTTTACACAGTTAGTAAACATAGTCGATACACGAGCAATCCATAGCTAACCATTGGAAAGGAATAGTAAGGATACCTCTAAACAAACAGTTATAGCAAGATCTACATAGAATCTGATTTTATAGCTTTAGAAAAATGTAGTGAAGAGGCCTAATGGCTACGCAACTTCTTAGAGGAGGATATTCTAATATGATCAAAGCTTGTGCCAGCAATTTCAATACATTGTTATAGTCAATTTGAGATTGGAAGGGCACATATGAATATATAATGGTAAGTCTACACATATACGTTATAAACATAATCACATAAAGTAACTACTCTCAACTCTGTTGATTATGTGAGGTCAAATGATAACATTATGCTAACCAAAGGGTTTGTTGGAAAAATATATTTTATATGTTTTTCTACATATTAATTTTAATTGGCTTACTTAATATGAAGTGATTTATAAATGTCAAATTTATATGCCAAAATGAAATAACAAGATTTTGTCCAAGAAGGCAGTCAGTTCCGACTAATTGGATGGTACGAACATTCAAAAGATTTTTGTGGTTGCAAATTTTCGGGTGTCAACACCCAAAACACGATGCAATCTTTACCTTCAATATTACATCTTATGCAGAATTATATTCCTACCATCTCAGATATTATTTGATTGGTCAAATAACTAATATAAGGAAATATTGATTTAATGTATTAAGATTTCTTTAAGCTAATTATTTATCATATCAAATAAATATAATCTAATTCTACATTATTCTTACCGTGCTTAATTGATGTATTTTAGATAAGATCAATTCGTATCTTGACAGAGACTTTGCATAAGTAAAGAAAATTATCAAGGGACGAATCAAGCTTTAAGATATCATATTCCCATCCAGTGAACTAGCAGTAAGGTGGTGTGCCCTATTTCTAGTAAGTTTAACGACGATAAGCTTCATTAAACAATCTCAAAGCAAAACATTGTCTTCAACCGTATTTTGGTGAAATAAACAGAGTGCATACATGTATAATTCCATTAAAAAATGAAGTTATTTGGTGTAAGTTAAGAATGGTGAATCTCAATTCTTGAGCTCGAATACAATATTGGTGATAAAGTCACGATTGAAGGACTATTTCCCTCAACAAGTCAAATGAAGAAGAACTAGGAAATTGTTGTTTAATTTCTTTTGATTGTTTTTGTTAATTTACGAGATTACCAAATCGAAACTAATATATTTTCGATCGTTTGACTTAGTGGACTGATTTATGCCTGGCATGGGGCCTGTGGATGTTTCACTTCGGGGATTTACCTTGTTACATTTGGTTTTCGTGTCTTAATTAATTAGTTAATTTCCACAATTGAGTAATCCCTTAGAACACAAATTAATTCAATCTCTGTAGTTAGAATTGGCAATAACACTAGTTATAGAATATTCTGATTGCCTGGTGTTTGTTGATTAAAACCAATTTTTAATATCTAGGTTTTAGTATTTTCATTTGGTACCAGAATGAGTTCACTTTTAAAAAGTAATATCTTCCTTAAACCTAGTTATGGACGGTGTACCATTTAGACCTCCAGTTCTAGATGGAACTAACTAATTATATTAGAACATTAGGATGCAAGTATATGTCCAATCTTTAGATGAGAAAGTATGGCGTTCAATTGTATAAGGATATAAAACTCAAAACGTAACTGAAGACAGGGTAGAAAGAGATAAAATCGTTCAATATGCTTGGGACATATTGCAAGTTGCTCTTGAATTTGAGTAACAATGAGAGATGATGAACATTTCAAGGACTTCTACACCAAACTCGATGACATCACCAACTCGACCTATAACTTAGGAAAGAAATACTCTAAAAGTAAAATATCAAAAAAGATACTTAGATCACTACCCAATAGATTTCATTCCAAGGTAAGCTGTTGAGAAAAGTAAAAATATAAAGAGAACGAAGGTGGAAGAATTGGTGGCATCTTTGTTGACCTATGAGCTACATCTTCAGAGGAGAAAGTAAGAAAAATGATCTGGAATTGTGTTTAAAGCCAAGTAGATTGAAGTAGAAGAGAAGGATAATGAAAGTGAAAGTGATGAGCATATGGATCATGCTCACTAAATAATTTAAGAAATTCATAAAAAGCAATCAGAAGGAAAAAGCTCAGACCCCATTTGTCATTTAACAACGCAAGGCAAAATCCTACCCCATTTGTGGTAAGAACTCATAACAGTACTCAATGTCATGAATGCAAGGGATTTGGTCACATAACTGCTAAATGTGGAAATATATTAAAGAAGTCCCAAGGTAAGAAGGCAATGAACATAATATAGAGCGACGATGAGGACAAAGAATCAAACTCGGATGAAGAGGACAGAACAGACGATAATCAGGTAACCTAATTCACTGCAAACCTTCAGTCTGGATCTGATTTGCTACAATTGTTGCCTGCAGGTATGAACTCACTAAATAGTAACATAGATAGAACAAGCAACCTACATTCAGAATGCAAAGTACTGAAAAGAAACCTGGAAGTGCATAAGAAAAGAATGTTACACTCCTTGCAATGATAGAGTTCATTGAAGAAGAGATGATTGTTATTGCTACAGAAAAAGATTGTTATTATCATAGACATTGACTACCTATAAAAGGTTGAGTTGGATCGTACCATTAGGCAATCAGGTAAAACTTTAAGCTCATAATCAGATAGGCAAGTCACACCACAATGTCAATATAATTTCTGTGGTTAGTGAAGACACATTTTCACCTCAATGTTTTATCTCTGAAGAAACATCACACGATGAGAGTTAACTTTATCTAGCACTTTAAAGTAAAATTCTAATGCTAGAATAAGGTAAGTATGGATAAGAAATAGTGATCTTAGTTTCAATGTGGTTCATATAGCTTATAAGTCTATTGTACCTAACTTTTGGTATTTTGAAAGTGGTTGTTCTAGACACATGACTGGTAATCGTTCAATGCTAACAAATTTTAGAAGTTGTGCAGGTGGACTTGTTACTTTTGGGATAGTGCCCAAAGTAAAATTGAGAGTATTGGTACAATTATATAAGTGGATTGCCTGTTCTGAAAAATGTGTCGTTTACTAAAAGCACACGTGAGGTTTTGAAAAATGATGGTAGTTGTTTACTACATGGTTCGGTCTAATGATAAATGCCATTTGCTTGAATATGAAGTTTCATATCATATTTCAAAAGCTGAACTATAGAGATCTTGTTAAACTTACTAAACTTGATGTAGTACGAGAAATTACTAAACTCACAGAAAAACGTGAATGTGTGTGTGGTTCATATGAGAAATGTAAACAAACTAGAACTGCATATAAACAAGGTCAATTTCTTGCTACCCCTCACTGTCTTGAATTGCTACATGTGTGGACTTGATGGGACCAATTCAGACTGAAAGTCTCAGTGGTAAGAGGTATATTTATGTAGTTGTTGATGATTTCTCTAAGTTCACTTGGGTAGAATTTTTAAGAGAAAAATTTAATGTCTTTGAAAAATTCACATTTTTATATATAAAATTGACCGTTGAAAAATACTTTGAGGGAATTAAAATTGGAATTAGAAGCGATCATGGTAAGAAATTTGAAAATACTTGCTTTTCTAGATTTTGTGAAGAGTATGGTATTGTTCACGAGTTTTCTGCTTCTAAAACTCTTGAACAAAATGGCGTGGTGGAAAGAAAGATTACAAGAGATGGCTAGGGTAATTTTGAACAGTAAAAAACTCACTGTTAAATTGTAGGCTGAAGCTATAAAAACTGCATCCTACATTCTAAATCGTGTGTCAATAAGAACTGGTACTCTGCAAACACCTTATGAATCTAGAAAGGTAGGAAACCGATTTTCAAGTACTTTCATACTTTCGGAAGCCAGTGTTATGTGTTAAATGACAGGAAAGATTTGGGAAAATTTGATCCTAAGAGTGGTGAATGAGTGAGTGTTCATTAGATATTTAGAAAATAGTCGGGCTTATAGAGTGTATAACATGAGGACTCAAACTATTGTTAAATCCATAAATGTTAAAATTGATTATACTGATGATTATTCCTTATAGGAAACAGAGATTTAAAACTTGGAGGAACAAGTTGAAACTACCTAGATCACTTAAGAAAAATGCATTGCAAACTCTAAAAATAACCATAACTTCTAGTACCCGGTACTCACAATTTTGAACTAGCCATTGTAGATGTTGACAAACCTGAAGAAGCTAATGAACTACAGAACGAAAGGCATCATCCTATTTAGATTCAAAAATCACACCGTCTATTTAATGTGTTCTCTGATCATAATGATGGAATGGTGACAAGATGAAGACTTGCCACAGAATTCGAGAATGTGAGCTATACATCATATGTTGAACCCAAAAGTGTGATTGAAGCAATCGGTGATGAATCATGGGTGTTAGCAAGCGAAATAATGTATGGGAGCTAGTACTTTTGTCAATATATACAAATGTGATTGGAACCAAATGGATCCTCAAGAACAAATCAGATGTGCATGGAAACATTGTTAGAAAGAGACTTTTTCTATTATAGTCAGATTTGAACCCATTAGACTTCTATTATCTATTGCATGTTTACTGGGATTCAAAATATTTCAGATAGACGTCAAGAGCACTTTCCTGAATGGAATTTCGAATAAAAAGTCGACGTTGAGCAACCTAACGGGTTCATTGACCCATATAGTCCCGACCACGTGTTCAGACTTAAGAAGGCATTGTATGGACTAAAACAGGCTTCTCGAGCTTGGTATGAAAGACTTACTATGTTCCTACATGAGAAGCGATACAAGAGAAGGGGAGCGGACAAAACATTATTAATCAAACAACTCATGTTCAGACTGATTGTTGCTCAAATATATGTCAATGACATAGTATTTGGATCCACTTCAGAAATAAAATCCATGGAGTTTGTTAATCTTATACAGAATGAGTTTGAAATGAATGGTTTGTAGGTTAAACAGGTTGATGCAAGGATCTTCATCTCATGGTCTAAGTTTGGTGAAAAACTTTGGCCTGGAAAACACCAAGGTAATCGGACTCCAATGGCCTTAAAGATCTGTAGAGATGACCAGGGTAAGGACGTAGATCCCATCCTGTATAGGAATATGATTGATAGCGTGCTAAATCTTACCGTGAGCCATCCGACATAGCCTTTAGAGTTGGAGTGGTCATCCGACATAGCCTTTTGCGAAAATCAGGGTCCTGTGCATGATGCATTAAATCTTGTATTGATTTACATATTTCTTATGTTTTACTTTGTATGTTCAATTAGGTTGCTTGTGCTTTGCATTTATCTTAAAAAAAAACCAAAAGCTATGTAAAATAAAAAATGGGGTATTTTTACAAATGTCATATGAAGTGGTCCTTCTGATTGGTTGGTTGTTATTGTGATAAAATTGGAATTTTCAATTAGTCTGGAGTTCTCACTTTAACTGTTGGTAAATTACTGTTAGGTAAGTACACCCAATCAAACACTGTGACTACTTCAATTGTGACCATTTACGGACTAGGTTGTCAAGGTGACAAGTGGTTAGTATGTTTGTCTATCTTCACTGCAATATGCTGTATAAACATGCAGGCTCATTGAAAGAGATGGCTACCACTATGGGTGTATAAAGTCATCCTTGATAATGAACATAATTCATGAGAAAAGGGATACCCATATAGCTGTGTGAAAGTTAACTCCATAAACTAAAAAAATTATGAATTAAAAGAAAATTGAAAAGAGTCAACACATAAGCATTCAAATGAATATTAAAAAAAAAATATTATATGTACATTCTCAAGCCTGGCAAACACATATTTTCTTAAAGAGATAATTTCATATGATGTCTAGTTTGAAATACACTTCTGCATGTACATAAGTGTCACTTTTGGTTAGGACTTAGTTTATGATTGATTAGTTTAGATGAACCTATCTCACACTCACGTTTCAATCTGATAAATTAATTGAATTAATTGTAGGCAAACGCCCGATTGGAATGTTCATGATTATGTTAATAATTTCAAACAAATTGTGAGACTATTTGATTGTGAAATTTCCCCAAAATATTCTAGTTAGTTGAATTTTGATAATTTCAATATCTATGTGTGATTGAATGTGTGGACTCTTTCATAGATTTTCAGATCAAGAGTCTAAATCTGGCAGTTAAATCTTAAGTGCATAAATTTGAAAGATATTGAGATTCAAATTTTGGAAATTGTTTTTAGTAGAAAATGGAAAGATTAACTTTCCTTAAGTGTTACAATTAGGGATAATTGAAATTGAGTTTCCTTAAATTGGGACATTAAATATGGAATATCAATTACAAACGGCTATATCCTATGGACGTGGGGGGTAATTGTGCAATAACCACCTTATTTTTGTTTTAAAAAAAATAACTCCATCATGCACGTCCTTAAATGCAGTTACCAAAATGCAAATTATCAAAACTTGATTATCTTCTTTTAATTCATACGTAGGGTATTATTCACTTGAACTCTCACTCTATCTCTCGCATAAACCGTATAACTGTACTTGATCTTCTCTATTTGTAAGTCTTATCTAGGCATGGCCAAAACTAAGAGCAACAAGGGAAAAACCAGTAAAGGAAAGTCGTTTGTTGCAATGTCTAAACCCAAACGCCGGAATGGACTACAAAGACGAACAATGGTTCGTGATTGCACTCCAACTGAACCATCTAGTTGGTTCGTGTAACGCCCCGAGTTTCGTGAACCCGGAGTGTCACGTCATCCTCATTTGTCTTGAATTTAATAAAAAAGATTTGCAAAAATAAATAATTTTAAACATGACATTTATAATTGTAAACCTCGTCGGAACAAAAACTCATTTGATAAACTTAGGATAATTGATTAAACGTTAAATTTCAAGTTTGAAATAACTGAAATGACAAAATAAGTTAATAATATCCATAATGAGTAAATTTCAAGAGTAAATAACTTCGTCTATTAAATCATTGCGACCACTGCCCATCAAACTCGACCGTCTTCGAAATCTGCAAATATTGTTAAAATAACGGAATGAGTATTTCGAAAAAATACTCAATAGACTCATCGCTAATAATTAATTTACAGAATAATTGAACACATAATTATCCAATATATACAGTGATATCATCATCATCATCATCATTGGCTCATTTTCTTGAAAATCATAGGCTTTTTAAAATCATAGGGTGTGGGTAGTCTCGTCTCATGCATTTAAGCATATAAGTTATGCATAACAATCTCATCTTATCTCATAAGAGATACTCGCCTCTTCTTATGCATTAAAGGATATAAGTTATGACAAGTATAACAACATCATCTATCTCATAAGAAATATTCTCATCTTATGCATTAAAACATATAAATCACGTAAAGTCACATAATATAAGCAATTATAATTTAAACTAATTAATGGGGGCGAGTCTATCTCAATTTATCTCGAGTCACGTGGAAAGTGGAGCGGAAAGTAACTTCAATCTCCTAATTGTCCGTATGTTTCGTCTAGCCTAAATAGATAATAAGTTTTGAATTAGTATTTCGAGATTTTAAAAGTTTTAAAGTGATAAAATAAAGTTTAGAGACTTAATTGGAAATTTATTAAAACTGAAATTGAAAAGTTTAAAGACTGAAATTAGCCCTTTTGAAATTTGGGGGCTGACTTGGGGAAACAAGGACTCCAGTGGCTGAATCATTTATAATTAAAACTTTGGGGACCAAAATAATGACTTTTAAAACTTGGGGGCTAGGAGGTAATTTCTAAAAAAGTCAAAATATCAAATATATACAAATATATACACCACACTCTCTCTCATCCATTTTCGAACAGAGAGGAGAGAGAGAGGACAGCGACGGAGAAAAGGGAGATGGGCTCAGACCCTTCTCCGATTCGACCGTTGGCGAGAGGTGGCGTATGGGCCACCGTCGCGTGGTGACGCCGGTTCGGAGTGGAGGCAATAGGGATGAAGCTTTGGCGTACGGGTCGAAGGTTATTCGAAGCTTGGAGGTTCGATTTTTGCTGGAAATAGGTTGGGAAAAGT
>CAIGRR010534607.1:0-14451 GCA_903798365.1 Fraxinus sp. 1973-6204
TCTCCTTAAAATGAAAAATATGACATTTTATCTATCACATCAACATCTAAATTCAAATATTCTATCTCTTGTGTGGGCCCCAATAACGGCTATATTTTTCATTCTTATTTTCAAAAAAGTTGGCTCAAACGGGGGCATAGTAGATATATTTAGTGTTTTTAAATTTATTGCTAGTAAGATATAAATATATATTGAATTCAATGAATTAATGTTATTTAAGTTTGGGTTTTTCTCAAACCGGTTTAAACGGTTTGGTTTGAAAATTTGTCGAAAACCGGTAAAACCGCACCGCTTACACCCCTAGATAGGATGTTGGGCGCGAAGTTTAAGGTTTCCTCATTACATGTCTAACGTTGAGGTAGGGGGAAATATGTGGATGTTCTAGAATAAGACTTGACTATTTCAGTGTGTAATAGTTCTGACCAACAGATTTCTGGTTGGGTCGTGGCGGGTTGTTTTCGGATATTTTTTTCTTTTATACATGCCAAATGCTGCCAGAGACGCAGAAGAGAATTATGGGACCAGTTGAAAATTTTAGACTACGGCGATGCTGGATGGTTAGCAAGAGGTGACTTCAATATAGTTCGGTCTAACTCTGAGAAAGTAGGTGGGCTGCCCACATCTTCTATGGCTATGCAACTTAAATTACTTAAATAAGTACTGTCAGGGTTGATGGATATTCCTTATGATGGTCCAAAATTGTCCTGGTGTAATGGACGTCAAGGGACACGACATATTTGGGCTCACCTGGATCGTATTTTGGTTAATCAAAACTTTAAGAGCCACTTCCCGTTGGCTGCACTATCTTACCTGGAACGCACATCTTCGGATCATTGCCCAATGGTTATACGATGCAAGGATCATTCGAATTTGACTGGTCCCAGGCATTTTCGGTTCCTCAGTATGTGGTGTTCTCATCAAGATTTCCTGCCTTTGGTGAAATGTGTTTGGGAAATGAATGTGACGGGATCTTCTATGGTGCGTCTTGGAAGTAAATTGCGGACTCTGAAACGAGCATTAAAAATTTGGAATATTGAGGTTTTTGGAAGGGTGCAATAGGAGATAGAATCTTTTGAAAACAAGCTGATGCTACTGGAAAATTCTCTGATGGATAGTTTCTCAATGGAAACTGAAAATCAGCTCCTACAGTGTCGAAATCAATATGCTGTTTAGCTAGACAGAGAAGAAGCTTTATGGAGGCAAAAATCTCGTATTAAATGGCTGAAAGAGGAGGATGGTAATACCAGATTTTTTCATGCCTCGGTAAAAAAATAAAACAAGAGCCAAGTTATCAGTCGAATGGTTCTTGAGGATGATACGGAATTGAAGACTCCTGATGATATTCATGAGGAGGCTGTGCAGTTTTTTCAAAGTTTCTTCTATATTTTTCCTATCTCAATGGATGTCAATTGTCTGGAACTCTTGCAGCTGGTTATCACAGATGAGGAAAACAGAGCATTGTGCAAACCACCTATTTTGGAGGAGGTTAAAGCTGCCCTATGGTCTATTCCTAAAGACAGTAGCCCGGGACCTGATGGATTTAATGCTAGTTTCTTCATTAATGCTTGGAAGTTTGTCCAGGGGGATTTATTAGCCGTGGCTAAAGAATTTTTTGGAGGTTGCCCCCTAACCTGTGCCTTGGGGGCAACGAACATTGTTATGATTCCTAAGGTGGAGACCCCTAATAGTTTCGCGAAGTTTAGACCCATCAGTCTTTGTTCCGTGGTGTATAAGATTTTAACCAAAATGATGGTTGCGAGGTTATCTCCTTTGCTTGACAAATTAATTTCTCAAGAGCAATCAGCCTTCATTCAGAGTAGGAGCATCTTCGATAACATATCTGTGGCTCAGGAAATGGTGCAGAGTATCCACAAGAAGGTGAGAGCAGAAAATACTTTATTGAAGATAGATATGGCCAAAGCTTATGATAGAGTTAATTGGAAATTCCTTCTGGAGAGTTTAAGGAGGTTCGGGTTTTCTGACTAATGGCGAAGTCTTGTGTTTACCATCCTACTCAATCATGCTTAATGGGAAGACTCGGGGTTTTTTCAGGCCATCGAGGGGGCTGCGCCAAGGGGATCCATTGTCACCATATTTGTTTATTTTGGCACAAGATCTCTTGTCAAGAATGATTAACAGGGCATTTGAAAGCAACGCCGTTCAGCCTTTTCACTCTGGAGGAAGTTTGGTCAGTCATTTATTTACGATGACTTACTTATTTTTGCCAATGGAATGAAAAAGTCGATCGCCAATCTTCTTGAAATTATAAAGAAGTATGAACTAATATCGGGACAACGGGCTAGTCCTAAGAAATCTTCTATGTTTTTCTCCAAGCATATCACTGGAATACGAAAAAGAAAATTGCTGGAAATCTCGGGATTTAAAGGAGGAGTTTTACCATGTACATACATGGGCGTCCTTCTCTATATAGGAAGATTATTAAAGGGCATGTTTGAGCCTATGATGGTTAAAATCCAGAAGAAGCTTGCTGGTTGGAAGGGTCGACTTCTTTCTTTTGGAGGCAAACTCACATTAATCAAGCATGTTCTTAGTAGCATGCCAATTCATATTTTATCAGTTCTGAATCTGCCTATGGGAGTCCTCACTGAATTGAACCGCATTTTTTCATATTTTATTTGGAACATTGCTGATGGTTCTAAGAGAAGGAAATGGGTCTCTTGGAGAAAAATATGCTATCCAGAGGAGGAGGGTGGACTGTGCATATGGGACTTTTGGCAAAGTTTAACAAGCTCTATTCATGAGGTTTGCATGGAAGTTGCTGAGTGGAAATTCCTTTTGGTCTGAATTTTTTCGAGCAAAATACATGAAAAACACACCTGCTGCCTTGCTGAGAATTTTCCCTACACACTCGCGATTTTGGAAGGGGGTGGTCACGGCAATGCCTAATGTGATGAAAAATACTTTTTGTCGTGTCCGGGATAGATCTTCCAATTTATGGTACGATTGCTAGTTAGGTTCACAAAGTTTGGCAGATGCTGGTTTTGCTGTGACAGAACCACAAATTCAGATAAAGGACCTATTGATGACTAATGGTCTATGGAATGGTAGTCGGCTTCGGGAGCTACTGGATGAACGTCAAGCTGTTGCTGTGGAAAGTGTGCACGTTAAATTATTTGCAGGCTGTGATCAATATGTATGGAAGCTTAGTAAGGACGGATCTTTTTCCACAAAGTCGGCCTGGGAGCTAATTCGGAAAATGGGAGTGTCCTATCCTTGGAAACATTGGCTATGGCAGCACCATTTACCCCGGAGAATCCCATTTGTTTCTTGGAGAGCTCGGTTAAATCGTTTACCAGTTGATGAGGCCATCCAAAATATTGGAATCCCACTCTCCTCGAAATGTAATTGTTGCGCTAACCCCTCGGTGGAAAATGTAAATCATGTCTTGTGCAATGGTAAATTAGCAAAAAAAGTCTGGTCCCATTTTGCTGCCGATTTCAACATGTCTCTCCTGGCTGTTAATAATTGGAAGGTAATGATGAACTTATGGGGAAAACAGGTTACTAGTACTTCGCAAGTGGGAGTGCTTCGCGGCATTGCACCAGTTATTATTACTTGGGTCCTATGGAAGGTCAGATGTGACGCTGGGATGGAGGGACACCCCGTCTCATGGTAAAAAGCTGTTTGGAAGTTAAAATCATTGCTGTCCCAGATTGCGGGACTGATCTCCAAGGCCAAAAAAATTTCTGTCCGTGATGTTCAGTGTTTACGGTCCTTAAACTGCCCAGTTAATGAAGTTAAACAGGCCAAGGTGAATCTGATCAGTTGGAAATAGCCGGAGAGTGGGAAATTAAAATTAAATATTGATGGAGCTTCTAAAGGGAACCCAGGTCCAGCTGGCGGAGGGGGTTTGCTTCGCGACAGTAAGGGAGCTTGGCTGGCCGATTTTTCTCGCCATTATGGTAAGTGCACGAACATGGTGGCTGAAACCCGAGCATTTCTTGATATGTGCAGAGACCTTGGGATACGAAATTTAATTGTTGAAACCGACTCTAATATTGTGGTACAGTGGATTTATAAAGGCACTTGCACTCTATGGTGGCTTTGGGAATTTTGGGAAGAAATTGTGGAATTGATCCAAATGCTTAATGTCCAGGTGAAACATGTGTTTCGGGAAGCAAATATGGCGGCTGATTTTCTTGCAAAAAATGGTTGCGGAGGTTCGTCTACCGAGTTGATCATTGCCGATGAGGTTCCGTCACTTCTTCGAGGAATTTTGCACACGGATTGTATGGAATTACCTTATCTTAGAAGATGAATTGTATTACTTTAAAGCTTGGTTTTTCTTTTCTGAAATCATGGTTTTCCTCCGCCACATGTGAGGCCTTTTAATAAAAATTTCCATCTTTCTGTAAAAAAAAAAAAGTGTTTTACTTTCGAGTTTTATTCCATTTTTAACTTGATTATAAGCTAGATCTTATAAGTTTTGAACATTTTAATGTGTTTGTTAGTGTTGTTTTGTAGGAATGGTGAGATGATGCAAATCATGGTTAAAAAAAGGGAAAAACAAGGCTATTGGCATGGATTGAAGAGAAAAGAAGAACGAAAGGGAAAATTCTCATATTTCATTTTTGGTTAAAAAAAAAAAAAAAAAAATGTGTTTTACTTTCGAGTTTTATTCCATTTTTAAAGTTGATTATAAGCTAGATCTTATAAGTTTTGAACATTTTAATGTGTTTGTTAGTGTTGTTTTGTAGGAATGGTGAGATGATGCAAATCATGGAGAAAAAAAAGGGAAAAACAAGGCTATTGGCATGGATCAAAGAGAAAAGAAGAACGAAAGGGACAAACGAGTAAAACCACGTCATCGAGGGAAGCAAGAGTGGCGCCCCTGCACCACAAACGTATGGTGGCTGAGGTGTGCCATCACAGTGCCACAGAAACGCGGCAGAAACAAAAGTGTGGAATCGTGGTGCCACACATTAGGTGCTACAGTGCCATCACATATACTGATGCAGCGTAGCGCCATATCCCAAGCACGGCAGCACCGCCTGCGCTGCAGCGCCATATCCCTGGCGCTGCAGCGCACCGCCTAAGGATGGAAGAGTTTTTTTTTTTTTTGGGGCCAAATTTTGAGCCCATAAGAAACCCTACATTCATGCAAATTTGGGGAGGAGTATAAAGAGGAGTTTTTGACATTTTTTAAGGGTTCCACACGTTAAGAGAAAGATAATACAACAAGAGATTGAAGAAAGCAATTCAAGGGAGAAACATCAAGAAAATCAAGTTTTGAAGCATTGATTGGAAGATGAAGAAGATCTTCGTGCAAGATTAATTTTTTTTTCTACATCTTTATCTAAAACCCAGTAATGTATCCAATAACAATTTCTTGTTTTTCGTTTTGCATTATAAATAACTAAAATTCGTATTAGGGAGAACAATGCAATCTACTTGTGACCCTTTATTTTTTTCGTTCAAAATTCTTGTTATTCTAAACACATGTGTTGATTTTGCTATGAGTTTAAAGCATTAAATTACTTGATCACTAATTTGATGATTTTGTGATTCTTTTACGAATCGAGATGTGAGTTTGAGATTTAGACTACATAGTAAAATTCATTAAATTAGTAAAACATGTAGAGATATTTATACTAATTAATGCGATAATTATATGAATTATTAAAACTAATATTTTGTTTAACTAAGACTTATTCACATAGAGATATTTGATTGAATTAGTTAAACAAATCAATGAGAATTTAAGAGGGGTAAATTAAATAAAATAAAAGAGTTCGATCGAATACTATATTAGACTATTGAATCTTGAATTAAGACTTAAAGGTGATCAATAGGTGAAATTGTTCTCCTCTAATATCCATTTGTTATTTGAATTTTAAATCGATCTTCATGTGCGTTTTGATTAATTTCGAGTGCTTAAACCAAAAATTCACAACATCCTTTAATTCTTTGTTTGCTTTCATCAAATAGGAGTTAGTCCTAAAGTATAGTTCTCATGGGAACGATAATATGGATTCGAAAGTCCACTATATTACTTGTTACGATATAGTATACTTGAGATATAAAAAACTCAACGGATCGCAAGACCCTATCACAAATTCATCTTCATCTTTCGAATCATATTTTTTAGGAAGTTTTGAAGGAAAAAACTACAACTGCATTATGGTTGAAGTTGGAACAGTTATGCATGACGAAGAGTCTAACCAACAAATTGCTTTTGAAGCAGCATTTGTATTCTAATCATAGAACACATATCTGTTTTTAAAGAAATTGTCTCTGATTTAGAAACATTATAGGTTAAATATGATTAATAAGATTTGAGGTTGATTTTGTTGTATTCATTACCCGCTTCATATATGTTGTTCAAAGACATGATATTATATAGTTGTGATATTCTCAACGTTGAAGAAGTATATGATGCTTTGTATTTAGAGAAGAACATGTAGCATCTTGTTAGATCCTAGGCTCCTAGAAATGGCCTTGTTGTTGATCAAAATTTAACTTCAGTAATCAAATTTGTAAATATTGCAAAAATAAAGGGCACATAAAGAAGAATTACTATAAGTTACAGAATAAAGAAAAACTGGCTACAAATTAGAAGGAAAAACAATAAGAAACTTCAAGTGAAGTCAATATTGGAAAAATCGCTACAGTGATGAAGAATTTTTGGTTATTTCTGACAGCGCCTCTAAACGTAACTAGGATTGGGTTCTTGATACACCTTACTCTTTTCATATGTGTCCTAACAGAAATTTATTTTCAATATATGAAATGGTTTCAAAAGGTGTTGTGATAATGGGTAATAATGTACCTTTCAAAATAATTGTAATTGGAAATGTCAGAATTAAAATGTTTAATGGGATGATCAGAACACTTGATGATGTGAGACATGTCCCAGATTTGAAAATAAATCTTATCTCATTTAATACTTTTGATTCAAAATGGTACAAGTACACTGGTGAATGTACAGTTATGAAGGTTAGTAAAGATGCCCGTGTTGTGTTGAATAGACAGAGAGGTCCCAGTTATATGTTTTGCAGGGTTCTATAGAATTTTCAAATACCAATCAATAGAATTTTGGTACTCAGGTAGATATTCAATTTGGTGCAATGCCATTGGGATGTGGTTTAGGGTCTATTTTGAAAAATACATCTCGGTCGAGTTCAGAAGTTATGCCGCTTTGCCACCATCATCAGTGGTACCACAATATTCAATTACTAGAGACATACTTACGAGAGATATTAGGCTACCACAAAGGTACGAAAAGCTGATTTAGTTACTTATACTTTAAATGGGACTCAAGGTATTGAGACTACCAAAGAATCTTCTACATAAGCAATTTGTTGTATTGATTTTATTACAGGACTCGTTTATGTCATGTTTGGTAATTGTTGAGTTATTTGTGATCTTATTGCTGATGGTGATAATTCGAGCAATTTTGGCACCCAAGATAATCTTGATGATCACTACCTGAATTCAGTTGATATTCAGTTATTGAGTTTGCCCTAACTGGATTTTGTAGAAGAGGTAGAGAATTTTTCGATTGGAGAATTTTTGTAGAGAATTTGTTGTTGACAATTTCAGTTTTATTCCTTATAGTGAAATTCACCTCTAGGTGGAGAATTTTTAAAATTTGTTTATTGTATTGGAATTTGATTTAAGGTGGAGATTTGTTGAAATTTGACCCAAATTCGATTGGGTATTGGTGGATTCTTTGAAGTGGGCTTGGAAGATGTCAATATACAGACCAATGAGTAAAAACAAGGTGTCGGCGCTAGCTAGCTGCTTGAGCGGTATAGTGCAAATATTTATTGAAACAAGGCGCCCGAGCGCGGCCTCGTCGCGAGCTACCTGCTCGCTTGGGAGCTCGAGCAGCAAGCTGTGCTCGTTTCCCACGTGGCCGCCGCTCAAGCGATAGTGTCATCCAAGGAAAACTTGCTTCCTTTATTCCACAATTTTGAGATGCTATTTATAGATATAATGCTATTGTTAAGTTTTGACATGTACTCTATATATTGTTGACTCTTCATTATAAGTTAAACAATATTTTAAATACAAAATTATTGTATTCTTTTTCCTTATTTTAGTGGATTCTCTTCCTTTGCCAATTTCTTGTGTTTTTGTGTTGTAAGTGCTACTTCATATTGTGCCATATATCTCGCCTATTTCTAACAAAAATAATAATAAAAAATATTATGAATTATCAAACCATGTTCATTTGATAAATCAAAAAGAAAAAATGTAATATTTTGCTCAGCCACATATAAAAAATACTTGACAAATACTAAACTAAACATGAGCAAGAGGTTATTTGAGATTGTGCTGTCTTTGCTCTTTCTTTGTACTTGTGGTCGCTTCTCTTATCTCCCTCCCTATGTATTCACATTGCACGTAACTAAATGCTTAGCTAATCTCGTCTAAAAACTTAAATTGTAAATTTAAACTACATTTATTCATTTAAATTTTAAATTTTAAGCCCTCCCATTTACAGATTTGATTCATTTTTTGATTAAATGTTTGAGGTGTATAATTAAATTCAAATAATATTGTGCTTTTAATGTAACAAAAGCAAGGATGTATAAATCAAGAAGTTTTGAATGCAAGATTTAAAGTGTTCTATAATTTGCAAGGGGGTTTTGAAATTGGGAAATGTTATTGCAGCAAAGATTGCGTCGATCGAAGTAACGAATTACGTACACCTTTAATCAATAATCAAATTTTGACACATCAACTACAGCTTTTTCTTCTTTCTTTTTAATGAAATAGGTGTTGTGAAAAGTGAGAAAAAGATAAGAGAGAATAAAAGTCAATAGATTTTTGTGTATTATAATGAGAATCAAAACCCTATATTTATATAGAATGATTACTATTAGGGATATAATCGTAATAATTTTTAGGGTTGTAGGGATACAATTGTCATTCATTAATAAACTTATCATTTACAATACTCCCTCTTGAATAATACATTACAAAATGTCTATCTTCTTGAAACATTATTTGGCAAAAATCTGATGGAAAAAAATGCCAACAACAAAGAGTACAAATATGAGGAGTAATAAATTGTTGGCTCGTTAAAATCTTGTCAAAAAAACCTAATGGAACAAAAATTGATAGAACGAAAAAGAGTACATCTACTCCCTTGATTTCAATTCTTGTATCAAGCGATCCATGTCTTGTATGTCAAGGTCTTCAATATTGATATCTTGTACGTAAATGTCTTCAAGAAATTCAGTGGGACAAGCGACATGATGATTCAAAAAAATAGCTCTTTACATATCAGAGTATTATTTTGAGGGTAAATGTCTTATATGTTATGGACATTCATCATACAAATTCCTCGTTAAAACCTTATTTGAAAAAATCATATACGAAAAAGAGTACATTATTCTTTTGAGTACGCTACAAAAGTTGTCTCATTAAAAATCTCGCAAGGAAAACGCAATGAGACAAAACCTCGATCAAGAGAAAAAGAGTACAACAAGTTTTTACTCCTCTTGATAACATCATTTGAGTGATACTTCAGGCATATTAAATCCTTCCAGGATAGTATCAAAATCATACAAGATAAATAGTTTATAGTAACATTTATTACATGCATATCAAATTTTATGCATTGTCACTCTAATGAAATAGAAAATTGTGATTTCATCCACCACACGATAATTTATTTATTTATTTATACAAGCTTTTGCGAAATTCATTATGTAAAGAGTCGTACATTTCATATTACCACTTTACTTTTTCTATATTTATTTCGCATAAGTATACACCTTTAGGTGTTCAGATTATAGATCCTGAAAATTCTGGCTTCTTTAGTAAGTTCAATTTTACTAGGATCGCATTTAGAAACTTCATGTTTATCTAGTAAATTCAATTTTAGTATGATTGTGTTATTTTATTTGTTCAATCATTACTTCGATTGATATACTTCAATACATTTATTTCGATATCCTCGCTATTTATAATATAAAGCGGTACATTATGCACAAAAATGTTGTTGACAATTTTTTCTTTTCTTTTTCAATTCTATTTCTTTTTACTTAATAACATAACTTATTGAGATATCTAAATATTCATTAAGAGTACATGCCTCTTTAATAAGACCATCTTTACCAATTGTTTCATTTTTGTTTGGAGGATTTTGTAATAGAATTGAATATTATCACACTTCAGGTGTGTCATAAATTTATTAAATATAATATTAACGAATTATCCTTCAACGAGTCAATTCGAGTTTGAGTATTTAAAGTTGTTATGTGAAATTTTTAATCTCCGTGGTCAGTAAATGCATCTAAATGAATTATCATTCGAACTTCTGGTTCGAATTGTCTTTTGAGAGAATTTAGATAATGATGCATTTGTACATTATTTTCATCTTCTTAATTTCTCCTAATTCTGAGAGAATTGTCAAATCAAATTGACAATAATTTTTATCGAGTTATAAAATATCACTCATTTGAAATAAAGGTTCATACTAATTTATTCTCATCATTCTTTATTTTCCATCTCAATGTAATGTTGTTGATTAATTGTACGTATATCGCACTATCAAATAATTAGATGAAAAAATCAACATCTAATCATAAGTCAATTATAATAGGGAGGACTTGATGTTGGCATAATATATTCCTTAAATAGAAATTGGAAGTATTTTGTTCTCAATTACCAACAACCGCCCTAACTCACTCAACTTCCTGGGTCCGCCCTTTGTCTCCCACTACCAACAATGATTGGTTTTTTAATTATTCAAGGTTAGTTTTTTGTTTTGTAGATTTGATTGCTGCTTTTGAATCTTATTTAAACTTTTTTTTTTTTTAATATAGGATGTTTTAGGCAATAAATGATAATCACCACTCACATATATACCTCGCGGGTTTTTCAAAGGCCTTAGTTCTATTTCATGAATGCGAGAATTGATTCTCGAACGAATAAAATGGTGAGTGAGTGTTATCGACATAATGTTCTTCATCATGAGAAATTAAGTTTGAATTGACTATGATTGATGATAAAGAGATTATTGCGCTTGTTCAAAACTATATTTAGGGGTCTCATAATATTTTGTCGCCTTGGGCCTCAAAATATCATGGCTGGCCCTGCTTATGGTTTATGCAATTTGAATTGAAATTCTGCGAATTAATGCATTTATGTGTATGAATTTACATATAAATATAGTAAATTCGGGCATTGGTGAATATGACTAATTTTACTCTGGAGAGATCATTAGTTAAAATTGGTTAATTCAATAATATATTAACACACATGAAAAATAAAAAATAAAAAAAGATTGAATGATATTAATTGAATGGATAATAATTGACCTAGGTAAAATCGAAATTCATAACTGCTTAATACCGTAAATCTTTGCCAATTCTTTAAATGTCTATTGATTCATTTAGATTTAGTATACCTCTTAGTTTTAACACGAATTCTTGATTTTATTTGGTTACTACATTAATTTAGGTTTAAGTTAGTTTTAGGATAAAAAATGATAATAAATAGCTAGTCTCTATGAAACGATACTTGAACTTAGAAATTCACTTTGTTTACGATACACACAATTGTGATTTTACACTTAGATGAGTTTGAGCTACTAAGAGATATGATTGTCTATACATCAAGGACGAATATTAGAAGTTGGTCCACATTTGTAAAAACAATCTAGGGTTGAATTGATTTGTATTTTAGTTTTTAGCCCTTGTTTGGTACACATTAAAATTTTCATTTTCATTCTTCTATTCATTTTCAACTATACATTTTTCAATAAAATAATATTTTCTATCACATCAATAACTTTTCCTATTTTTTCAATCACATATTTTTCATTAATCTACTATTTCAGAATACATTCTTTTAAAATAATGTGGCTCAAAGACACACTTAATTTTGAATTTTCAATTAATCTTGAAAAAATATTTCTCAAAACAGAAAATTAGAAAACTTATTTGATTTGAAATCTTCAAAAATTATTTTATGACATTTTATTTCATTAAATTTGATTATTCAGTAAAAAATAGAATTATTTTATTTAATATTATCTAGTAATATTACAATTTAATGTTGGTGAATTTTACAATATTTTTTCTCGTGACAAAAATAAAATAAGAATAAACAATAAATTGAGTTCAAAATATATGAAATAAAAAAAAAAAATTGCTAAGGTGGACTCAGAATATTTTTATTTTATTCATTTAAATATATTTTTAGAATCTTTATGTAAATAATCATTAAGAGCTTGAAATATTTTGTATATAATTTTTTTCTATAATTTTATTTTTTTATTTTTTAGAATTTTGATTTTTAATTTTTTTTTTTTGGTATTATAGAATCTATCAATTTTATTTTTTAAATATATTTTCTTAATTTTATATTTTTATTTTAAAATAATAATTATTAGAATTTTATATTCTTATTTATAAAAATTAATTTTTAAACACTTATTTTTTTATATTTTGAATGTTTTCAAAATTTTCAATGAAAACACTCGAAACGACAAAATTCATTTTGAGCTTTATGTTATAAGTTTATCCTTATTTTCGAAAATGCATCTTTAGAAATAAGGAACACACTCTTAAAATAAAAATGTGTGGATGAGTCTCAATTCTAGAGCGTTATATTGTAAGAATTTTGGTTACTCTTCTCCAAAGTTCTAAATCTTATATTTGGGCGAAAAGGTCAAGCGAATCCATTTTCATATAAAATTAAATAAACGTTCAGTTCAAAGAGTGGGAACAAATAAGGCAGCAATGCTCATTAATTTGTAGATAGCTAAACAAAAAACAGAGCAATAAAAGTTGAATACATCACAACTCACATTCTCCAAGATTTTCATTTTCCTTCAAAGTATTAATCACCTTTTCATGCTCTTGGATTGCAAGAAAATTAGAAGACCTCAGTAAAAAAAAAAAATGAACACTTTTATTTCATATACTTCATTAATTGATAAACTGAATTAATCACCCAAAATCAATCAGAGTCCAGCCTCCAAAATAGAAAGAAAAGATAAAAAGGCCCGAAAAAATGATATCTGTAGCTAAATATAATATCATGGTGAAGGGAGAACTGCATAATGGGAAAATCAGTTGCGAGGATGGGTGTTTTTAGGAGTGGCAGTTCCAGTGGCAACTTTGGCGACGTCAAGCGCAGTGGCTTCAGGCTTTTTCTTAGAGTACAAGGTAAAATAACCAAGCGTGAGCGCCACGGCAAATCCACCGATCGCCATTCTTACCGGAGGAAAAGGTAACTTGCTCCTCTGGTGGAGCACCTCAGATTTCACATGCCCTGCTGAAGGCATTCTTGGAGATGCTTGGTAAGCTCCCTCGACTCTTTGGGGTCCAATGGGTGGGGCGACACCGGCGGCCTTCACTGCCTGCTGTCCTTGTCCTGGCGGTGGTGGCGATTGTACCCCGCTGCCACTTGGATTCACATTTCCTGGTGCTACCATTTTTCGTTATATTTCCAAAAATATTTTACTCTCTATAGGGAATATTATTTGATCGGGTTAGTTATGAGAAAGAAGAGAGGGGAAAATTGAGGGGGCTTAGAATAGAATAAATAGGGGCGATAAGTTAGTTATACGTTTGACAAGTGGAACAAAAGCAGTGAATTGAGCAATATTTGACCATATGCAATTTTTATGGTTCTAACATACTGTATCCTGTGGAATCGTTCTAAGTAACACTATTTTTGGGGTTAATTATGTCCTTTAATACATGGAATTTTATGATTCATTTTTTGTTTCAATTGTTAAATCATTTCTACACATTATAAACTAAAAAAGTTATATTACTAGTTTTCAACTATTGGTCCATTGAATTCTAGAGATTTATCGATATTAACATATTCTTACTTGAATAGATGCATCACTTGATTAAGAAGGCATCAAACTAGTTTCTTCAATAATTAATTTTTGACTAAATCTATGCCCCCAATGCATATCAAACTAGTAGAAAATTAGTAGAAATTAAAGCGAGTCCAAGCAATATAAGAATAAAAAAGTCTTGGATGTCATTACATATTGCCAATGAAAGTGTAGATCAATTAATCTTGGACGGTGGTTCATCTCCGCTATTGCCTCCACTCTTGTTTCCTCCCTCGCTGCTGCCACCTTCACCACGAGACTCCGATGGAGGGTGTGGGTGTGGGTGAAGGTGAGTACCTCCTCCGGCATCACGTTTTCTCAAGCAATATATAGCAAGTCCCTTGGAAGCATTCACCTCCTGTAAACCTTTCATGCTTGCAGATCATTTTACAATTATTTAATTTGGTTTCCAAAGTAGCATCAATCACGATAGTATTGAGAATTTACTTAATCATGCACAAAGAAAAATAAATAATATTTCAATTTTCACAATTTATCTTCTTTTTATTTATAAAGAAAATATGATAGCAATTATACTTTTATTGAATTATGCAAACTTCTTTACTTATCTTGAACATGAACATAATATTTTTAGTTTTTGTTTTCGAATGTTT
>CAIGRR010534618.1:0-14478 GCA_903798365.1 Fraxinus sp. 1973-6204
CCTATAAAAGAAAATATAGTCAAAAATAATAGAGAAGTTAATAAATTAGAAAATAAAATTAGAACATTAAATGATTGTTTTGATAAAAGATATATAGATAAATACGAGTATAATTGGTTTTTCCATTTATTAGGAGAAATAAACCAAAACTATCTTATATTAGGAATATAGAGCATTGACTTGACTAAAGAATAAGAGGAAAGATATTTGTGTCTTTTTATCAAAGAATGTCAACCATAATGTCAAATTAAGTGTACATGTAGCAAAATCGTTGTTGAAATCGGTCATTTAGTTAATGACAATGCCAATTCACAGATAGTTTTGGTGGGGGCCCTAGGGTCCCAACAAATTTGTCAGGAACAACTTTCAGAATAAATAGTCAAATGAGGATAATTCTAACTGAGCTTGTCTATGGCCCACCCGGCAACCCTCCAATAGGGGCCAAACACTTGGCCATTATGTGAACCATTATGGCAAAGGTTATGTACATTTAGCATTTTTCATTCTAATAAGAGGTGTTTATCATGAGGAGGTCACCTACCTGCCTACTCCCCATCTAATTATAGCTTTGAATAGTGGATTAGAGACCAATTCAAGTTGGGCTATCCTTAATAAATGGGTTTACCTAAGCATTGAAGACGGGACAATTTACCTTAATAAATGGATAACCGTCACGCTCCATCAAATTTGGTAAGACCTCCATAAGGCAACTTCAGCATTGCCTTAGATGCATTGTATTTGTAAGTCTCTTGCTCACTGAAGTTACAAATCAATACTTTGAGACTCATAAAAATACAATGTTGAGTAATTTTTAACGTCTACAACTATGGCCAATCTTATGAAAATGTGTTTTTTGTGCAAGGCAGCTTAAGTAAAAATGCCTACCAAATTATAGTAATAGCACTGCATATACATTAAACAATAACAATTTACCGAACTAATCAAATTATCATTTGCAATAAAGTAGCAACTTGCTAATGAATATACAAGTAGAGTGGTTATGTGGGTTACAAGTTTCCAATCAACTGAACATCTGTTTGCCAGCAGCAAATGGATGTTGCCAAACACACTCAAGAAAAATCCTTTCATTACACATCGACGAGGACATGCGCTAGCTCACTGCCAAAGACACTCAAGCACCTTAAAAAGAAAATCGCTTCATTACATGTTGACGTGCAGATGCACAAACACCACAACAATCTTCAGTTTCTATGTCCCCGAATTTGTAATCAGCTCCAAGAGCTCAACAGCCTCTCTTAATCTTCTCTCTGCCAGCCCTTTTGCCACCAAGTTCCGATTGTAACTACATCAAGACAACCAAAGAAATTTTCTTTCATATGGGAATGATGATATTGTTGTTTCAAACATAATGTAATATTGATGACGGTGGAATCCTGTTATGTTGGACTGGATAGTAGTGGATATGATAAGGAAGAAAAACATGTTAACATCTCGTTTGTTATCTTGTGCAATATTGTCGAGTACAATGTTGCACGACTAACCTCTTATCATTTCCAGCCTTCCTTGCAAGTTCTACCACAAGGTTGTGTAACCTCCTCAAAAGACCTGGTGAATTGTGTATGGCGTCTACACCTCTCTGGTTCTGACATATTTTCTTCAAAAGTTCAGATGCAATGAAATATGCTTCCTCCTTGTTCCTACGAAGTATTTCAAAAATAAAAATGAGTCTAATTAAACAAAATGGTCACAACCAAATGTCCAATAAATTCAGACACGCACCGTAGAAACTCCCACAGAATTGTTTCCACTGATCCCTGATTCTCAATTACAAGTTCGGTGAGATGTGGATATCGTGCAAGGTTTCTTAGAGTAGAGAGTGCATGCTTAAGTACTTGTTGATCTGGGATGCTACGGCTGACAGAGCGGATCAGCTTCAATAATGTGCCTACAGCACCCACAGCAACAAGTTCTTCACAACATTTCTGTGAATGTTCTGTAGCCATATCTGCATAACATTAGAAAAAAATCGAACTTTAATATCTTCACCCAGATTCGAAGTCTCTAGGCTGAAAAAGGATGCAACTAATTCCAACAATTATACAAGGTTCTCACTGAAGTTGACTCGGTATGACTTAGAATTGCTAATTTAAAGAAAATAAAGTTAAAAAATGTTAATGCATACTTCACGAACGAAAATGAGATGCTCACCCAAAGTTGCACAGGTATGCAGAATACCACTGACACTTCTCATACTCAGAAGTTCTGTAAGTGCTGCAACGAGTCTGTTTATTAATCGCAAACTATCGTCTACATTAGCAGCAGATTGTTGCACTCTCAATCTCAAATCCAGTAATTGAGCTCTTGAATCTTTCCTAGCAAGGTAACCTTTCCAATATGACTGCCAAAGAGAAATCCAAGAAAAACAATTACAGGGAGAAATGAACGCCATCACTTGCACAAAAATGCTTCCATGGCACCATCACTAACAAGTATCAAACACAAAAGTTAAGAGAAGGAAATAATTATGTGGAATTTCTCTTTTTTCTTTAAAAAAGAACTACTTAAATGGAGATAAAGTTGGGCGATATCTGTATATAAACAGGAAATGACAAAGTAAAGATCCTGACAACATGATTCATTCATTCCATATAGCAGTGTCAAAAGAAAAATGACTCACCTGAATTACAACAATACGCTGTCTCTTTATTGCAGCAATTCGTCTTGCAATCCATCCTCGAAATTGCAATTGAATAACAATTACTGACTTTATTTTGACTCTGAGTAGTAGAACATTCCTCCACCATCTTTGTAACTTCAAAACTGATTGCAGAAATATCTTCAATTCAAAGCCCAGGAAGCTATCTCTTGCTGTCTTACGATAGCAAGAAGCTCCTGGATTGACAAAAGGTCGAGGTAGTTACAGTTCAATACAAGCAAGTTCAAATAAGAGAGATTCAATTTAAAAACAACTAACCTAGAAGCCTCTTTCTAGTATTCTCTCCCCTGACGAACCGCTGGATGTCAATAGCAGCACTCTTGAGAGAAAGAAAGGCCGTACGACAATTGAAGTACCAGAAAGCACTTTGGATCTTCCTAGCAGCATCCTTTTGGCACAAAAATTCACTCCTTTGCAACCACCCACGGCAACAGTTCTACATTAATTTAAAAGAGAGAGTGCTTTCATAAATACAAGGTAGCACATTATTATGAAACCAAATTTAATATGAGTATAAAATTATTAGATAATTCACAAAGATAATCGCAGAACTTAACTTAGTCATTTATCTTTGTAACACATAGCTGACCAAGTGAAGGACAAGATTTAGGAGATGAAAGCCAAGGAAAGCATACACAATCCTAACCTGACTGCAGCTCTAAACTCATTTGAAAATTTAGTGCTTTAGAAAATACAAGGCATAGTGTTGGGGGAAACAATTATCTATGAGAATAAATATAGAGGATGATTCCCAAAGATATTCATACCAATGTATACTCGATCATTTATGTTCATAAGCTACTTTGCTAACCAAGTGAAGGACGAGATAGAGAACCAAAAAAGAGCAAACAATTCCTGGACGTCTAAACATTCCCAAGAGGAGAAAAATTCTAATTCGAAAAGTCAGCCTAGTCCAATATAAGACAAATAACCTCTGGTTAAGTACTAGATTCAGAAATTAATATCCTTTCTTTTTTAGCAGAAAGAAAATGGACAACATTATGCTCTTCAAAAGATATTCCTCCATGTTTGGGAGCAACTCACTTGCATCATAACAATGAGAGACTTTTGCCTGTAAAAAAATTTCCGTGCCATCCATCCACGAGCATGAGATTGGATAATAATTGCTGACGTATTTTTCTTTCTGTGAAGATAGAAATCCCTTCTGAACTTTAAACGCTTGAAAATGTTTTGAATCGTTATAACTGCTTGCTTCTTATTTGCAAAGCGCTCTCTCATCGACCAACCACGATAATAACTCTGGATTTTAGTTGCAGCACAGTTCTGACTTCGGATAAATTTGCGGCTGGTGAAGTTTTGCCATGCATGCTGAATAGTGAATGCTGCTATAATACGAAGATCAGTCACTCCATTTTCTTTGGACATACCTGAAGCATTTCCCTTCTCGTTTACTCTTTGATCAACCATAGACCTCGCATTCCATCCACGAATGCATCTCTGTATAACAGTGACAGCATTAACATGACCTTGAGTGGATAAATCCTTACACAAGACACCTTTACTGCAGCGCCTCCTAGAAATCCAAGCCCTTGTTGCATGCTGAATGATTATAATAGACCTTTTTAAGGTGACAAAATAATGCCTGTCTCCACTGCATTGCCTCCTAGAAATCCAGGCCCTTGTGGCACGCTGAATGACTATGATACACTTTTTCAAGTTGACAAAATAATATCTATCAACCATTAAGGTGTTATATGTTCCAAAATTTTCTGTATGCTCCATGCTAACTGTATGGTTTAGTTAAACATTAGACTTCTGAAACATCAAAAACAGAAAAGAGAACAAATACATGCCAAGTATAATACGCACAGATTGATGATTGGGTGTTCTTTGCATTGGCCTTCTTAACAAATATTTTTTTCTTCACTGACAGCCAAGACCGTAAGACATTTTGCAAAACCAGAACTGCATCCCTTTTTCTCAAATAATTTCGACGTTGCACTAATTGCCTGAAGTGAGACTGTATTATAGTTGCAGCATTTTCTGATACAAAACCGCAAATGTAATTATCAAGAAAGCATGGAAAGCAAAAAATAAAATAAAATAAAAAGTAAAAAAATAAAAGCACAAACTCAAATGAGACTTTTCTAGTTTAATCAAAGTAGGGCTGACTTTGTCACACCAACACCATTCACCAAGGCATATAAAGGAGAACATAGAATGTTCTATTTTTTTCACCAGAGACGAAACAGGGAACTGCCTTTCATCAAAAGTATTCAGAATTGGAAAAAGGAGGATATTAATACTTCCTTTTACGTATGTTATTTCAAAGTACCTTTAGAACTAGATTGTGTGCACCTGTTGAGGATGGAACAATGCATAGGAATAAATAATGCAACTTGTTATGTATAGAATCAGATTTTGATAAGTACAAACATTCGAGGTATAATGCACAGGCTGCAATAAGTACAACCATTTTCAGCTCTGCTAACAACATAATCGAGAAAACCATGTTTCTGTTAAACCAGCAAAATCTCGTTATCATTACCTCTTTGGACATTACTATCCCTTCTGCCAGTCAAGTGGCAATGTGGAGAAAGAGTTGCCTGATTTAAATTGCACTTATTGTTTTGCCGAGCCATGTCTTGCCACCAAGTCATTATAGCCTTAAAATTCCTATTGTTATCTGCACTAATAGTGAGATAATACATCAGTAAGCAGTAAATGTAGAAAATCTTTTTAATGATTAATTTTAATTGATTGGAAGATATATGACAAAAATGCTGAATGATACATGGAGCCAGCATATACATCGCTCATACAAGGAGCATCATATATCATCAAGATGATTTTCAGTAAGCAAGCTACATTTACTTGTAATTGTAATATTCGATATGCTCCAATACAAATATTATGGTAATACAGTAACAATATTCAAAAGTTATTTTCTGGCTAAAGCAGGCAT
Source organism: Fraxinus sp. 1973-6204 (assembly GCA_903798365.1). Taxonomy (NCBI): domain Eukaryota; kingdom Viridiplantae; phylum Streptophyta; class Magnoliopsida; order Lamiales; family Oleaceae; genus Fraxinus; species Fraxinus sp. 1973-6204. The sequence goes on from CAIGRR010534618.1 coordinate 5,604, forward strand.
ATTGGAAGAAACTGTAAAAGGTTCAAATTGTTTTTGTCCACTCCCCTTTACCCAATTTTAATTTAGATAACTTTGTCTGAGGATTAGGTCCAACAGAGCACCACATAACTGTTCAAGGTTTAGACTAAATGTCATTAGAATAAGACAAGTGTATAAACAATATTATTTTATCCAACATTAAGTTGAAAGATAAGCAGTAGTAGTTTTTTGTTAAAACAAATAAATAAATGCACAAGTAACTATGAGAGACCTTCCTCATTGCTCCACCTCCCTGTACTTAAGCGCCTCCTGTATGGGCTTTGACAGTTGAAACCCAACAATTTATGAAAATTTAGTGTATCCTGAAAAGAAAACCGGCACGTTAAATGATTTCTCGACTGTCACTAAAAATAATTTCATAAAGAAATAAGTTTTAACATACCGTGTTTCTTTTCACTAGAAGTTGAAATGAGAGAAACACCAAGAGGACAACTACGCTTCGACCATTACATGCACCATTGTGTTCAAGTATATCACTGACCTGTAAAACCTGCATAAGGCAGCACCAAGCACGTTGATTCCTGTGAAATGCAGTGCTGCTGAAGAAGTATCAACTTAACTGCACTTCATAAATGAACGATGCCACTTCATAAATGAATCTCTTAAAAATAGAACATTTTTTAACTAGAAACTAATGGAGCTAAATCTTATTTTGAACGCATCCTAATTTTGCCAGTCCTCAACTCGTGAAGATGACTTTAGTGGAATTCTACTATACATTCATGGGAAATAACCATTATGATAAACTTATGCATTGCTAAATACAAGACCCTTGAAACGGATAGTTCCAATCAACCAGAGAAAAACTGACTTCGATCATTCTACAATTTCAACGAACTGTCTGGCTAGCACAAAACAAGTAGTTGGTGGATAAATTGTTGCGAGGAAACTAAAGAGGATGGTTGCTTTTTAGTCACCATACATCAAAATGTAACTACACAGGATTAAAGCTTTCCAAATTAAAATAAACAATAACGAAGAATCAATCTGAATTGTCAAAGCTCAAATTCAAGTTTTTGGTCATGAAATGAATTGAAACAATTATTAATCTATAAAATGGAAAAAAAAAAAATCATGAAAAATGAGGTCATATAACCTTTAAATCAGACAAGAAAAATTAGTTGTCTTTTATCCACCCAAGTGCATTGAAGAACTAACTTCAGCACATATTTTTTTATTTTGAAATTTTCCTAATTAAACCTTCAAGTTCTATATTTTAATCCATACAAAACATAACATTACGTTGGCATATTTTCAAAAATTTAGTTTTCCTTTTTATTTACTTCCACTTTTGAAACTGACATTCTTGTTGATCATAGCCTTTGTCTGTGTTTCATTTACTTTTGTTAAATTATACTTTTCAAGAAATAAGCAATGGATAAGTGGGAGTATTTGTAGATTTTATGTGGTTAAAATTAATATTTAATTTTGAAAAGTTTAATTTTAGAAAAAGAAAATGAAGTCCAAACAAAGGCGTAGACCCAGACATCTTCAAGTCCTTCCATTTTTTCAATAAAAATAATATTTTTAGTTATAGTTCATTACCTCAGGAAAGTTTCCCAATAATGATGTTAACTTTTGAGTAAGAATGAAATTGTGCACTGCATCTGTGTACTCAACTGCTGACATAATCGAAACTTTATTCGTTGTAGCATCTAGGTCCTGAGGAACCATAATCAGAGAAGGTTAACTCCAAAACATAACAAAGGAAATAAAATATTATTAGAATATGTATAGAGTTCGGAAATGAGAACGAGAAATATACGTGAATACCTTAAAAGAACATGAACAGTCATGTTCCTTGCGAAAGTAATAATCAAGCAAGCACCACATGGCTTTTCCATCCAACAAGGAGGAGTAATTTTCAATCTTGAGATCGTAACTTTCGCAAATAGCCTGAAAAAGGATCCTATACGTGACGTACGAAATATTTGACTGTTTATCAATAGAAAAATATATGGGTTGATTCAGCTACATGTTTGCAATAATTATCTTGAAATCAAATTACTCTTAGCTGGGTTACTATCTGGTGATCGACTAGCACAAATTCATCATACAAATCAAAAGTGATGCCTCAAACACAAGTCGACTTGTGATGGAAAACGTGACATAGGCAGAACAAGAGAAAGAATTTTAGTATGAAAACTAGGTTGATGAACAGGAATGTCTAAAGAAAGAGCAAGATATGAACATGTTGAAACTTGAAAGGGATAACAACTCAACATACAAGTGCACCAAACAGAAAGTATGAGTTAATTGGTGCATGCTCTCACAGCTCTCTGTATATCTTCACTCGCTTGTCCCACTCGTCAACTTTTTGAGAGCTAGAAAGAGTAGATGACACATCCAAGGGTGAAGCCAAAGCTTCTCTGGCCACTAGGGAGTCATCAAAGTATGAGTCAATTCACTTGCTAACTAATACTGGAATGTCAAAGACATGATTCCATTTCGCTAATGCCCCTTTTTATTCACGCTTAAATAAGTTTTCACACCAACAAATCACATTTTACTTATTAAGTTTTGACGTGCTTGATCTAAAACTATTTTCAACATCGTTTTAATAACTAGTTACTTAGGAAAGGGAAGGAGGAAGGGTGTTTTATATCCTCCTACATTTACCAACAAAACTCCCAAATGTCTCACAGCGACTGTAGTCTGAGGTTATTTTCTTTTGATTTGAGGCTCACTTACGGTCTTCAAAACCATTATTTAAGAAACAACACCTTTAGAAACACATGGATGGGGATGCCAAATCTATAGAACATGGTTTGGAGGAATTAGAAAAAGGATGTTTTTATAAACTAAATACCTGAACCCAGCTCAGAAGCAAGTCCAAGAGACTCTGGGTGCTTGATTGTTCCTGTAAAACAGTGGAAGATAATTTGCCATTAAATTATGATTTTGATACCAGTTTTAAGAAAGAATAGTTAGATAGCTGCAAAAATAACACTCTTATTAGCCAACTTTGGTTAAGTACCAACTAGGCTAATTATCATATATACATGTGACTTTTAGAATGCCTCCATTGTAAGTTAATCTTTCAGACTCCAGTAAGCAAAAATAATTTTCAAACTGGAAGCATACCACTACAACTCCCCGGATCTTTGAGATTTCTTCTGAAAAAAGTGTTTTGTTGATTAATTGCGGCAACTGCATAACGCATTAAAGAGTTAATGAGCAGAATCTTCCTGGCTCCAGCAGTTAATAATTAACTGCACATCTATTGGTTTAATATGCAGTGAAAGACATTGTTAATGATGTACAGTTACTCAATCTACATAACAGTGAAAAATTCGCAGGTTCTAACAAAAAGTCATAGAGAAGTACAATATGAAGAGACTAGAAATGTGGATTGCAAGAAATAATAGGAAGCACCTGTAAGTGAACAAACATGTTCCATAGCAAGGAAAGTGTGAGCTCCTTGTCTCCATTTACAACATCTTCTCCTATAATCTCTGTTCCATCTTCATCAAGTAATGACACACCAGCCTCCTTTAAATATTGCAGAGCAATACCACAATTAACCATTCTCTTTTTTAGAGTATCAGATGGAACCACCACTTTCTGTCCATAAAAAGTGAAAAACTCATTATCCAGCCAAAGAACCTAAAACGGGCTGATTATTTATATACTATAAACCTGACCATGAGGATGGAGGAATCGTGTTTTAAGAGCTGAATAGATCTGCAAAGCCTGATCCCATCTTGCAGATCTTCAAATAAATCTGTGACTTTGAAATCATACTCGATCAAATGACTCTGCACAGTACAACAAATGGTTATGAATTGATGCAAAGAGTGTGTGATTAAACTTCAGTTAAACCAGATGTATACAGCAGCAGATTTAAATTTATTTTTTTTCCATAAAAGAAAGGCCTGACGCTATAGCAGACAAAAATATAGCCGGAAAAAAAAATAATAATAATAATAGAGTAATCCAAGTTGCTTACCTGTTGATAAGTTACTTTATACCCGACAATTACAAGATGTGCAAGAAGATTTCCTTCCCCATGCATCACATCAGATGACAAAATATCTAATTTCAGAAATGAGAAATAGAAGTCAAAACCTAACAAGAACAACATTAAAGAAGTAGCACACAGGACTTACAGATGGGAAGAAGAATGTATGAATTACCATTAAGCACTTGGCGGCTTGATTTAATATTTGATTTCAAAGAGAACAATAAAGGAGATCCACCATCCAGTCCATCAATACCGTATTTAAGGGGGAGACTGGTTTGAGATTTTGCTCTATCAAGTATTATAACAAGTAATAATAATCTCTTCAAGATTACATTCCCCAAATTTTCATAGTAACCTGGTCTATATAACCCCTCAACTGACTTGTTGTAAGCATAGGCTTTGGCTAATCCACTGTGTGAGAAGAATTGTTTTTCAATTACCATCCTCAAGAACACAATCTCTTGCTCGGAATTGACATTAGCATTTGCCAATAATGAGTCACCGCCCAAGATAATGTATAACCCGATCCGAAGCCAAATTGGGTTGTAGCACATTAGAATTCTCAAGGCTTTTTCCTTCATCCTTACATCACTAACTATGGGGCAACTTGCCCTCAATTTTAGCCTGCCTTCATCAATATTCTGAAAAGAAGCAACAAATGTTAAGGGGAATCATATTAATATTACAAATAATATAGTCAATGCCATTACAAGGATTACTCAGTTCTATCTTTATTCAAAAAAAATCCAAACCAAAGCACATTACGATAACTACTAAACTTATGAGAATGCGAGTAGAGTAAACACCGCAATAAAATAAATAGTCACAATTACCTCTTGAATAAAGCTCAAACTAGCACCCTAAGATGTATTGACATTTCCACTCCACTAGAGATCTTGTAAACCAATTTTAGCAAAAGATAATATTTTCTTAATAGACACCTAGTCTCAATGCAATAAGCTAATTATTCTGCGCAATACATGAAAATGACTTCATAAATTCATCTCTTTCTAACATTTACTGTCTTTCTATCGATTGCGACAGTATTTACGTGAAAATTTTGTAACCAATTTCAGTAAATTAGCGTCAAACCTTTGTTACTTGTGTCATAGTCTCGAAAATCTCTTTACAACTACCCAAACTCAAGTAAACCCTCATTCTCTCCTTTAAATCCTCGAAGCTACAAATATCTCGCAAAGAAGCCCTCAACCCTGAATACAAAGAATTGGAAAATCCAGCATCACCCCCTTCTGCACTACCCATGCCTCTCCATGATGAATCTTTCTGCCTCTTTGGACCTCGCCAAGGCCCGTCAACTCCCACTCCACGGACCGGCATGCTGTCCCTCTTCCCATTGTTAACTAAGATCTCCTTGGCCTCACCTGCACCCCCTCCAGACCCGTCAACTTCTCCCGTGAACTCCGAAACATTGCAGCCACAGGAACCAGGGTTTTCAAACAAAAAATTCAGCCATACGGTAAGCGATCTTGCAAGTGATTGAAGTGATTTTTTCTTTTCGATTTGGACCTTCCTGGCCGACTTGGATTGCTCGAGCTCAAATGCCTTCAATCTCTGTGCCGTCTTCGATTTCAAAGATGAGGTTTTCAAGCCGCGTCGTGAATGGGAGACGGGGGTGTTTTTTGAGGCAGTGAAGAACTTCGGTTGCTGGGAATACGGACTAGACTGGAAACTGAGGGTTCGTGAGGCCTGTTTTGGGGTTTTGAAATTCGACAAGTCCTTAAAGACTGAAGTTGACGGAGGATTTGGTAATGGCGAAGGAGGACATGAAGTAAAATTTGTCTTCATTTTTCTTGATTCCATTTTTTCTGTGATTTGGGGTTTTCTTCAGTGAACTTTCTGAAAGAGAATTGCGGAGCGTTTTTCTGGGGAGTGTCTGGGAATTGGAAACTTTGAGATTTACCGTTTGAAGTTTGAATTTGAATGTGAACATATGGGCGGTTCCAGAAGTTAAAAGATGGCTTTATAGCAGAAAGCCCCCAACCCGTTAGACGTTGTGCAAAAAGCTCCACACATATTGAAAATAGTAGAAAAAGTCCATATTTGAATGTTTGAGCCCCATTCTTTCTTCCTTTTGTCCCATTCATTTTTCTACAGTTTTCATTTTAAATCACACATTCTTCAAATAAAATAATATTACACAAAAATCTAAAAATTTTCATCACTTTTCCACCACACATTCTTCCATCAATCACTATTCAAAAACTAATTCTTCCTAAAAAATGAGGCTCAAGCACAAGCTAGTATGAAATACAACTTTTTAGGTGCGAAAAACCTCCTACCGTTCAATTCCCTTAATTTAACCATTAAAAATAGTAAAAAATCTCAGAATAAAAAATGAATAATTGTAGTTACAATTTCAAAATTTTTACTTCTTTACAAATTGTACCCCAATTTTTTTTATATGATGTGTTTGAACCACATTATTTTGGAAGAATGTATTTTGAAATAGTATATTGATAAATAATGTGTAGTTGAAAAAGAAAGAAAAATTATTAATATAATAGAAAATATTATTTTATTTAAAAAAATGTGTGGTTGAAAATAAGTAAAAAAATGAGAATGAAGATTTTAATGTGTACCAAACATGGGCTATGTGTTACTCACAATCTCAAACCTTTAAACATGAAATTAAAAGATGGCTTAACAGGAGAAAGCTCCCAACACATTAGATGTTGTGCAAAAAGCTCCCTACCTATTGAAAATAGTAGAAAAAAAAAATCATGTTTGAAATCTTTAGGGTGTGTTTGGGCCTCATTATTTTGGAAGAATGTATTCTGAAATAATAGATTGATGGAGAATGTATGATTGAAAAAAGAAGGAAAGATTATTGATGTGATGGAAAATATTATTTTATTAAAAAATGTGTAGTTAAAAATGAGTAGAGAAATGAAAATGAAAATTTTAATGTGGCTCAAACAGAACCTTAATATGAAATACAACTTTTTAAGTGCGGAAAACATCATACCGTTCAATTCATTAATTTAACCATTAAAAAAAGTAAAAATAAAAATAAAAAATGAATAATGAATAATTGCAATTGCAATCCCAGAATATTTATTTCTTTACCAATTATACTCCAATTTTTTTATATGTGTCACTCACAATCTCAAACCTTTAAAACATGAAGTTAAAAGATGGCTTAGGGTTTGTTTGAGTCACATTATTTTGGAAGAGTGTATTCTGGAATAGTAGATTGACGGAGAATGTGTGGTTGAAAAAGAAGGAAAAGTTGTTAATGTGATGAAAAATATTATTTTATTGAAGAATGTGTGGTTGAAAATGAGTAGAAAAATAAAAATAAAAATTTTAATGTGTACCAAGTAGGGGCTTAATAACAAAAAGTCCCCAACCCATTAGATGTTGTGCAAAAAGCTCCGTACCTATTGAAAATAATAGAAAAAGTCAATGTTTGAAATCTTTAATATGAAATACAACTTTTTACGTGCAGAAAATTCATTACCTTCCAATTTCCTTAGTTTAACTATTAAAAGGGAAAAGCCCCTTGTCCCGGGACAAGAAGCACAACTCTAAAAGGAATAATTGCAGTTTGGGACAAGAAACATGGCTCTAAAAGAAATAATTGCAATTATAATCCTAGAATTTTTATTTCTTTACGAATTATACCCAAATTTTTTATACGTATCCCCACACTCCGTCTTCTTCCCCACCTTCCACCATACCCTTATAATTCCACTTCCAGAGACCAGAACATTATCACATTTTCCTGTGAAGACCAAGAATTTCAACTTTCAATTTTAATCATCATTTATGTAAAACTTTCCCTCTCAGCTTTACACCCATGACTCTCCATTTTCGCTAGCACAACCTTCCCATTCTCATACTCTTGAACCAAATGTGGCCGTTCATTAATCTTCTTAGCCAGCTCAACTTGGCTCATTTTCTTTGCGATGATCTGAGCCTTCTGTATTATCTGTAGCTCACCTTCGTTTATGGCCTTGGGGTCTCGGAGGTCCTGTGTTGGGGCTGGCCTAGTAGAGGACTACCGGCTCCCAGTCCTACGCCATCGTCACTAGATTTCTGCTTGACATTTGCGATTTTTGTGAGAAGATATTAGAGAACTGTCAATTGCCAGATTGTAAAGAAATGTTTCTGCATCTAGGCACCTTCTTCCTATCAAAAGGCAAATAGGTTTTGGATTCAAAATTGGGTCAATTGGATGAATAATTGGAGCAATTGGATCCGTACCCATGATCATATGGGAGGGTAGAGATTAAAATCGGATTAAAATTGAAAAATTAGTCGTTATTGTTGAATTTTATTAGATGAGTGGGACCCAATAACAGCTATATTTTCAATTTTAATTGGATTAAAATCTATACCAAACAGACTCTTGATCTTGCTGGAGGTTCAACTGCAAACAATTGGGAAAAAAAACTATTGTGGGGCCCACCAATTGATAGATGCGGAATAGCTTCGGTATGCTTATGATTAGGGCACGATTCTCAATGTTGAATTTGGTTATTGAGGGATCTGTGTGATGATTTTTCACCTTGATGTACGTGGCCTATGAAAGTTCTCAATACATTTAGAACACTGCATAATTCATACACCGGCAATAAATGCTAAGAATAGCATTTGTGGTAATGCAATCTTGTTAGATAGTCGTATGATTAAATGCATGTCTTCGCATATGAATTCAGACTAGGAATATGATCGGTTTATGATTAATATGTTTGATTTATCACTCCTCTATTAAAAGAGTTGATAATAGTGTAATTATCACGTTTTTTTATCCACTAATAATTGCATTTTCATGATTTATTAGCACCTAAATGTTCTAAGTACACTCATATTTTGATTTAGGTTGCAAATGGATGAATACAGTGGAAA
>CAIGRR010534665.1:0-11371 GCA_903798365.1 Fraxinus sp. 1973-6204
TACTGTCTGAGCTAGATACACACCCCGATCATTGTTTCCTTTATTTCCATTTCTTATTCTGATGGGAGTCCCAAGTCATTTCCAGTTGAATTAACTTTGAAATTGAGTTGAATTGCTTGAGGAAGCCCGTGTAGGGATACCATGGAATGTTTAGAAAACCTAAGTTGCCCGGGAAACTTCCCACGAATCCAGTGTATGCATAATTCGTTTTGCTTTTGGTTTGTGTTCTTCGTCAGTGTGTGCCCTGGCGAATTGTCCCAAACCTTTGCCCATCTTGCGTTTTTGGTCTCAAACTTTTGAATCTTGGCAATCACGTCCTAAACCTATGCTTTTTGGTGCACAGTTTGATGGATTTGGTCCAGATTGTCACTAGTTTTGCACGTGGACTGCACTTTCGATAAATTGCATATGCAGTCCCAACTTTGGTGAGAGTAGCGATCTTGTCCTTGTCTCAATCTTTGTGAAATTGTAGTCTTTCCTACCTAATGGTTTTTGTCAACTTTTTCTGTTAAGTCAGACGCGTGACTTGCGTGTGACCTTTTTAAGAAAAGGGCAAAATAAAAATAAAAATAAATCAAATCAAATCAAAATTTATCAAGAGGAGGTGCATTTAAGGATCATTACTTTACTTTTCTTTATTTTCTTGTCCCAACCCAGTGAAGAATGGATATGTAAGCACTGATTTAAGAAATAAAAAATAAAAAAAATTCATAGAAGTCTAGGTTATATTTCAAAGAAAAATGAAATATTCATACAAGTCAAGGGGATAAGTGTTGCCTGGTTTGAATAACTTGTACTTAATTTTGTTATTATTAAAATATCGACATTTGATTGAAACACATTATTATAAAAATCGCTGGGACAAAAAGAATAATTTTACGAAACTTTTCGTGTACGTGTAGCATTCCTCTAAAGTAAACTATGTTTGAAGACCTTTTCTCATAAACGTGGACCAATGTCGCAATTAGCACACGAAGACAAATGATGAGGAAATGTAATTCGTACAATAGGAAGCATAGAGTAAACAAAATACAATCTAAGATTAAGCTCATGTTTGTGGAGTGTTTTTATAAATGGATTCAAGTAAATAGAACTGAGTGATTGATAAATGGATAATACTTGTGAATTCCTCGAAATATGTTTGATTATATACTGTCCATAAACATGAAACAGACATAGGCTAAATATAGACATTCAAAACGAAACAAGTGTCAAATTCACGTCACGTTAGGTATGCGATAGTTACCATACAAATAAAGCCATGGCACTGATTATGCTACAAACAACTAAATAGATTATTTAAACAAAACTATCTTATTACAAGGAGGTAAATGTCCTAAATACACAAGGAGGTTTCCTAAACAATTTCCCTGAGACAAGTATACATAAAGAATCGGATAATTACAACTTCCATTCGGCCAAACAAAGCTTAAGGCAGTATACCATCCCAACCACAAACCAGGAAGGAAGAGAAGAGAGAGAGAGAGAGATTCATTCTTCTGTAGCTAGCCAAATATTCCACCAGCTGTACAACAAGAACTACAGAGATCAAAACATATTTAGTTCAGAAAGGTCATCCATGGGTATCTCAAGGCCAACAGAATCATGGTCTTGTAATCCATCCACATCAAAATTGAACCAAGTACTGAAATCCTGAGGTGCACCAATGTCAGTACCAACCCCTAGTTCCTCCATCGAGTCCAAATCATTCAGTGGCAAATTTTCTAATTCCAAAGATTCCTTGATGTCCTTTAATGAATCCCGAGGGACATTACCAGAAGACATAAATCTAACGTCCCTTTTCCTGTTGCAAGTACTACTTGCCGATTCACCAGAACCACTAGCTGAAGTGTATACGGGATGTGTTGTAACCCCATTTCCTGAAGTAGGAAGCTGCACGATCTTTTGCTTCGGCTTCGCTTTTGTTTTTCGCTCTCCCTTCGAGCCACCCGTTGATGCCCTGGAAACAGCCTTTCTGGTTGAAGGGTCTCTTTCACTTCTCTTTCCCTTTGCATTGCCCAAAATGCCAAGAGTAGATGTGGCTCTAAAGACAGCATCTCCGACATGATTGAGCAATACTTCCTTCTTCTTTCCTTTATTCGATATCGGCCCATTTTTAGTAAGAGCCTGATCAGATAGATGACTTGAAGTCTCAAGTGCATCAGATAAACAACCATCAGCAAAACCGGACAAGCAGCCTGCTAAGAGAAAGCATATTAGATACAGACAAGCTGCCAAGAAATGAACTGATGTATTTATAATGCGAAAGGTTTCAAAAGAACGTCAATAAAATCAAAATAAGACACCATTGCCTTTGAGGCCATACTTGACCCACACGACCCCTTGAACTCACGATTTAGCAAATAAAATAGACCATTTCGGCTAGTTTTACCCATTCTACCAAACCAACTCATGGGAGTCTTTTTCGCCAAACAACAGGCTAACATATTTCAAGCAAAACTGAAGCACAGAGAGATAAGAGACTCAGAAGCCAGCAGTTACCAAATTGTAACTGCTTAAGAATTGTTGAAAACAAGACTAAGTGGCGTATGCTCACCATTAGCAACTCCAAGGTCTCTACTGGTCAGCGGCTCTCCTTCAGCTATCTGATTCGGTGCAGCATAAATGACATCACGAAGTGTGGGCTCAACAAAGCAACTTACTCCTGAATCTTCAAATTTCCGACATTTATCAAGTGTTCTCTTGGCAAAAGCCAATGCAACTTGTTTTGACACCTTAGCAATCCGATGTTTAGCAGCAAAGCTTCCTCGAGTTGCCTGTCAAATAATTCAAAGAGACACTCCACTATTGAACCTTAATGATAGATTTAAAATCTGACATGAAAGTAAAGAATTTTAACAGGAAGTCTTAATTATCGTAGTCAAGATTTATAGCACACAAGTGTTGAACTTCTAAAATTTAATTTCTTTTCAAATTTATCCAAGTAGTTCCAACCTGATGTCAGGCTGGACGGGTGGGCCCTTCCGATCTGGCCCGTGCAGTTTGACATGTCTATTATACTATCTTTCGTAGCCTACCTATGAAGTATTTTAATCTTCAAGTTTTCACACAAGAACAAACATTTTTTCCCCAAAAGGCTTTTGTACAAGACAATCAAGTATTTCAATCAAGAAACATCATATAGGTGAGACAAATTCAAATTTCAACTAACAAGAAATTTTTTTCTGCATAAATTGCAAAATAACATTTCCTTGCAACTAAAAAAGTATTAGGAGTAACTGTCTGCTTCAAGGGCCATTTCCCAAATGATTCAACACTAGATTATCCATGAACTCCACATAACCAATAAAGGTTAACAGAAAGTGAGCCGTGCACATATCTGTACAGCTAAACAGCTCATTAAAGCTATGTAGATGAGCGACAAAAAGCAATAAATACTTGCCAAAAGTTTCTTGTATGCCAACTCCACAAGTTTATCCATAGAAAGCTGCTCTGGATCCCTGCATATTAAGCATAATGTGTTTGTCATAACAATATTTGAGCAAAAATTTGCAATTATTGGTGATAATAGGAAGATCAAATACTTGTGAACAAAATCCAAGTTTAAAGTATTTACCGTAGGTCTACATCCTTGCCTTCTTCAACAGCCTTGCATATTTTATCCAGGAACATCTTTTTCTTTCCAATCTAGAGTTTCAAGTGTAAGTAAGAGGAATACTCGGTAATATTTTAAGTAAAGGACAAATTTTATGGCAGAATAATGATCGGCAAAGGCTTTAGATGGCTACTGATATGAAAATAAAGGTACTCCTAAAAATAATTCAATAATCTCAATTAAAAGGTTCAAAGATATTATGGAAATGGTGGTGTGAGATAACCTGCTGATGGAGTCCGCTCTCCAGCTGATCAATATCCTGATTGATTACCATGTCCTCTCTGTCATCCAAGGAAGGCTGTAGTAGGCATCCCAGTGAGAAGCAAAAATGAATGCTTAAATGAATAAGAAACATAACCCAAGTAGCAAAGAGAAAACCATGACACATGTAGAGATTGCGTTTGTCGCTTAAACATGCAATTTATTGATAAAATTATTGCATTAAGTTCCAGAGAAAAAAGCAGGAGAACAGGGAATGAGAACTTATGATGAAAACCTTTCAACTTAAAGATGAGAAACGTCACTTCAATCTCCATTATCTCTCCTAAAACAATAGCTTACCACGGTTTCTAAAAACAGGCCAACACTTTGCAGTTCCAGTACGAGTTTGTCTTCAAGACACATCTGCTCATATTGGCAATCAATGGAAGAAATGCCAAAATTTGTTGACTGCAAACTTTCTGGACCATAATCACACCTTGAAAGTCTGACCAACACTTCCACCTCTGAATGCACATATCCACTATCCCCTTGCAGCAATTCTCCATTACGTGTATGATGTCGAACATTAGGGCTTCTGTCGTAGTCAGCATTTCCGTTACAAGAAATAAATATGCGTGCATTACCAGTTTTCGGAGTTTGGACACCAAAAATTGTCTCACAGAAGTCCAATCTATCTCGATATCTACTTTGAGTATCACTAAGGCAGGAATCAACAGGAATAGTACTTGGTCCTCCAAACCCATTTTCTTCAAATTCTTCAATTTCATCTTCTATGATAAGAGCAGATAGTATTCTTTGGTAAAGTGGAGTAACTGTGTCGTGTCTTTTCCCTGTGTCACCGCCCCCAAACAAAGAAGAATTCTGTAATTGCTCAATAAATTCCACCATATCAGAGGAGTCCTTTGTCCCAGTTTGAATTGTCATCTGTTGATTTCTCTTACCAGAAAGAGAATCAAATGCTGAATTTTTTTCATGGGCATCAACCTGATAAAACAAGAATTGTTTTGAATTTCAGATGAAGCAGATCCACAAAATAAAAATAGATGCAGAACCTGTTCCCTCCAATAATTTCATATTATTGTAATCTAAAGCCAAGAGGCTGCAAGGGCCAAAAGATGGCGTTTTATTGTTTTATGCATTCAATTATGCATAAAATATTCATATTGAAACTATATTCAAAACAATCAAAAGAATAGGAGAGAAAAGAAAAGAAACCACATATCATAAACCAATTTCACCTGAACATCATTGCCATGGCCAGAGAATTGAGATGGACTTCCACACTCTTCAGCTAATTTCAGCTAGTCAAAAACAACAAAGAAAATTTAAGAGTCTCAATGACCATTTAAAATTAATCAAATAATAAGGTGAGCTATATTATAACAAATTAACCTTTAAGGCAGTCACCTCTTGGAATAAGAATGATTTTTTGTCTGAACTAATAGCGGTAAACAATGTCTCAAATTTCTTCCAGAATGGGCTTGAACAGGCAAAAACTACAGCAAGTAAAAAAATTCCCATGATCTATTTGAGAAAGAAGTATAATCAATACGACAGAAAAACAATTGACGCTAAACGCATACAGCTAGAATTGCAAGCCATATTCACAGCTGAGAAGAGCTCTTCATGGTCATCCTCTGCTTCCCCTGAAAAATCATAATGCATCAACAAAGTATTTCACAATCTTAAGAATTTTGAGAAACAAAAATCTGTTTACATGGGCTTCTTCCATTTATCTCAACTGTGGATTTTAGTTGTCTTTCGTTTGAGGCAAGCAGAAATGTCAATTAATCCTTCATATGACACACAAATCAAGCTGGTAAAACTGGTTTTAGTATGAATGTGGAGCCCCATAAATAATTCAGACTGACTTCAAACCTCCCATATACAGTATAACTTAAAAAATCTCAAGAAATGAGGTAAAATAAGCACAAGAAAGCAGTAGTTGATCCCATTTTAGACCACTATAGTAGCTAACAACTGAGAGAGATAAATGAAAGACAAAGAGAGAGATGAAAACTGACAAGTCCAACATGGCTAATGCAAAATCACTTTAAAATGTAGGAGAATAATTCTGATAATAAATTATATTTAAACATATACCATTAAAATCAGGAGAACCCCCATTTGCCACATGGCCAAGACGAGAAACCCCTTTGCGATCCGATAGCTTCTTCAAAGTACGACCTGACTTGCTGTCAAAGTTTAACAAAAATCCCCATGAGATAGAGGAAACAAGAAAATTTCAATATAGGCAGAATTTCTCCTGTTACGAAAATCTCCAGTACCTTCCACTCTTGTCACAACCAGACCTCGCATTTCGCAGTGGCTTGGCAGTTGTTGGATTGTCCAACTTCTCTTTTATTGGTGAACTACTAGCCCTAGAAAATGGTGATACCCTTCCATTCTGCCCTTGTCTCCACACACCATCACCAACTTCTTCTTTAACCATAACTTTATTCTTTTTAGAAATTATTGCAGAAGGCCCAGCATCCTGACCAGCACTAGCACTTACAGCATTTTTGTCCACAGAGCCACTACCTATAGGTTTCTCCTTCATTCTGTTTTCACCAGAACCAGATTCATCACTTTCAGACAATCTCGCAGGGGATGAAACATTTCCAGATTTTGGATTGAAATTTTGGATTCCATTGGCTGCATCATTCGGGGGAAGAGGATTATTTCCACTAGAGCTTAATCTGGCACCAAACTCTGTAGGAGAGCATCCTTCAGACTGCAAGTTTACTTCATCATGGTTTGACACCGATAGAAGATTCGTCCTCCTTGTACGAGAAATCTTCTGTGGCCTCTGGCCAACCCATTGAGTTAAGGGTGGAGAAGATGATCCTGCAGGAATAGCATGCTTGCGACTGCTAGCCCCATTAAATGAAGGGTTTTTGTTTATGCCTGGGGGTTGTTCCCAGCTCTCCATAGCTCCAGACACACGACGAACATTAGAAGCTGAATTGTTTGAAATTGCAGAGCCAGTTCGGGGAGCCCTCGAGGCCTTTCCTTTAATTATTGGACTAGGACAAACTGCATGATTGTCCTCAAGGGTATTCAACCTACAAGAAAAATCCAGTAAAAGTATCATCACCAGAAAATGGAGTTTTTGGGGCAAGAACAAATGATGGTTAGCTAAGGACAGTCTTTTCTGACTCTTAGCATTATAGACAGAAAAGTTTGAACGTACTTAATGTTTCCTTTCCCCAATACTCGCTCCTTAGTTGTTCCAGCAGAAACATCCCTTGAAGGAACAGATTTTTCTGGTTCATTTTTTAGAGTTACATGAGCACTAGAACTAGCAGGGGATGACGAAGAATCCAATTTGCTAGTGGAACTGGCACCGGTAGAAGCCCCTGATCTGTGAAAACAAGTTTTGAGGATTTAAACAGCATTTATTGTGTTTCAATGTGTAGCTAAAAAATTAAATCCGAAACGAATTCACATTTGTCAAGAAAATCGCACTTTCTTTTCACCTTTAATAATCAAGTGATCAACCTAATAGAGTTTATTTTAGCAAAATAACACTCAGTGTAAGGCAAATTCAGTTTGATGGAATCAACCCCAAACAGACTAAATAAACTACTGCGAGCCCCTACTTCTGCCCATCCCCAGAAGTTTAGAAATCACGACATTAAGAGCCTGTTTGAGACCCATTTTTATTGAAGAATACATTTTGAAATAGTAGATTGATGTAGATTATGTGGTTAAAAAATAAGAAAAAAAATTTGGGTTTGCGTATTTTATTAAACAATGTGTGGTTGAAAAGAAGAGGGAAAAATGTATTTGGAAATAATGGGGATCAAACAAGGGCTAAGCTCAACTTTTAATTGGACAAAAACATTTAATTTCTTGTGAACATAATATCCTAATAATGTAAAAAAAATCACTCGTCCCATGGATAAACAGACTAATAGACAATCACTTTTTCCATGGAGAAACAGTCAATGTACATCAATAGAAGTTTAATCAATTGATATAAAAATTAGTCAAACAATGAAAGAAAGAATTTTTCGTCCATAAGTTTAGTATAAAAATAAAGAAATAACTAAAAATAGATTGATGATACGTACGCCAATATAAATCCCATGATTTTAGCTAAGAAATACTATTTAAATTTTTTTTGAAGTATGTCGATCCATGCTTGTACAAATGAGAGATGCATCTCCAAAGTTTGATAATAGAATTTCTTCTACCACCATAGAAAATATTCTTATAGAAGCATATGAATTTTCAAGTATAACAGTTCCAGACTTCAAATATGTAGTTGAAAGGTCAACTCAGTAATGGCTAGATACCGGTAGCATCATTAAAACAAAAAGAAAGATACAAAAGCATAAAGGAAATGCTTTGGAACCATGAATCTTTACTACATAATATGAATGTAGGTACCTGAAACCCTGGGAGGAATCACAGGACAGCAGGCTGTGCTCATTGGCAAGTTTATGGTGTGCATTTCGTTTTGCTTCCCTATCATTGCCAATAGGTTTGGAAAAAGTTGCACCAACAGAACGTTTCCTTTTCATTCTCTTCTCCCAACCCTCTCCACCAGCAGGTAATTTCCTTATCTTTTCCTCAACCATATCAGAATCTGCACTATTATCTTTAAGCATATCTTGGTCTTTTGACACCACCAACGGCTGCCGTGGTAATCCATTACCACGACATTCAGTCTGAGAGAGGAGGAAGATATAATCAATTGTCAAGAACATTAAAAAACATAACAGGGAAAAGATATTCCCCAAAATAAAAGAAATCTAGAAAATGGATAGGTGAGATTAAACAATGCTCATGAAAACTAAATGTTTATTGTACCTATTAAATTTTTAATTTTTATGGATTGCCCATCTAAAAATGTCCGTTAAGTTTTTATACTTTCTAGTCGTGAGTCAAAATGTTTGTAAACACACAAAGAGTTGGGTAGAGACTCTCTTGCTTCCATTCAATATCACATTTCTAACCCCCTTTCTCGGTGACAATGGTACATATAAAGGCAACCAAAGGAAGTGAAGTGGAAATAGTCAAAGTAAACAGATTGAAAGTGATTGTGCCTCTCCTATCTTTTTAAATCAGAAACGAGAATTAAGTGTAAGAAACGCTGGAAACTCAACAAAAACAAATTTCAATTATCACGAACCCGAGTTTCTGCCACTGATGTGCGCACACGCTTATTCAGAATAACATTCTTAGGCCGATCCTCGAATTTCTGGTTTCCACGTTCCAATGAGCTTCGGTTCACCTGGGTTCCAATCTTCAAGTTTGAACTACTAGATCTTTCATTGGTATTTAGTTCTTTTCGTTGCAGCTTCTTGGAGGTCATGCCCTCAAAATATTTGTTCAATTTATTTAAATGCTCATCCAACTTTTTTGCTCTACCACTAGTCAGAAAGAAGAATGCAACATATTCAGGAACAAAAACAAAAAAAGAGAATTTAAAATGTAAAGATATGCCGAAGGTGGCTACACATATTTCAAGTTTACTAATTTACATCAAGAGCCAGTTCGACAATGTTAGCATAATTGCAAACAAAATACAGCTTAAACTAATTCAGGTTTGGTGATAGATGAATAAAACATGTTAACAGTCCAATAAAATATTCATCAACGTGACAGGAAATGGAGAGAAAGACCTGGACGGGATCTCTAGGGTGTTGACTAGAAAACTTTAATGTCCAGCAGATCTCTGAAAGAACAAAGATAACATGAAGAATAAAACCTTACCTGGCTTTGACACGAGTATCTGCAACACTTGCCTTCAATCTCTTTAATTCGTCCATCACCTCTGGAGATGAATTTTTCAGATGAGCAGCACCGAAGGAGTAGTCTTCTGAGCTGCAACCAACAGAAAAGTCCAGAACCCTCCTTAACTCACTAGACCGTATACATTTTTTATCACTCATTACGATCGGCTCCAGCAGCAGACATTGAGACAATGTAGGTAAATCCCCTGACAACATAGCACCCCCCCTAGATGTAGCCTTCCCAGAACCAAACATCCTACTTTCTGCACCCTCTCTGAAGCTTCCAGACCTATCCAGTACCGGACTAGGATAACCCCCTCTTTGCCCAATTTGATAGTTCCCTGTAAAACTAGATTCAGGGCTAGCCGAAGTCAATTCGAATCTTGAATTTCCAGCCATTATCAAAACTCAGTGTTCAGATCTCATATCTACAGAGCCTTCCCCTCAAAAGTGAGCATTGGAAGTAAATCTACTTCAGCAGCTACGACTTTATGGTACCCAATAAGAATAAGCCATTAAGAGCAAGTATGAGCCAAAGTTACAGGTACCAACTTTCAGAAATTAATAACAATCTATCAATTCATCTTTTTTATTAGTTAAACTCTACACAAGCTATTATGGAAGGTCGGAAACTTGAATGAAAAATCAGATAGAAATATGCAATTAGTACTCCATTAAAGTGGACAAATTTTCCTACTGAAAAACATCGGATTTAAAAATCTAAATTTATTTCTGGAAATCACTATGATCAACTGCAGCAATTTTGAACAAGATAAAATTTCAAATATGTAAACTGTACTGGATGTCTATAAGAATTATACACCGATTATAATCAAAAACGAAAACTGAAAGCCAGAATTCTGCTAGCGATGCCCGTCAGTACACATTTAATGTTTGAATCTCCTCTCAGTAAATTTGTATTTCTTAAAAAAAAACTAGAACCATATTTTGAATTCTAAATTAAGTGCAAACATAAAGTAAAAATTGAAGACCCAGAATATAATACAAAACAGAGAAAAAATCATAGCTTTTATGCCACTGAACTTATAAAATAAAACGGACAAATTCAATTATAAACTAAAACATAATCAATCAACTGAACTATAATACTTCAACAATTAATCCATACGCTCAAAACCCTAATTTAAGCAAAGTGAAAATCATGGTTTTATCCATGAATCCCCTTTTCTTAACAAATTTAACACCGAGTGCGCTAAATTCAATCCAATTCAATTACGGTTAAATGTAAGAGAAACAAGAAATTTACCTGCATAGTCGATCGAGCTGGATCGAAGAGAGAGAAATGGAAAATGGAAGAAGAGAGAAGGTAAAAGCTCGACAACGGAAGACGCACGACTATAATAAAATAGTCAGCTTCGTTATTTATTTCCCCGTTTGATACTGATTAATTTTAATATCAGTCAACATATATCATGAATTTTATAACTTCCTTCGAATTCAATTAAAATTTACTATAAATCTGATTTTAATCTTGGCATATATTATTTTTGCCCATAGGCGCGCCTTGATGTGAGGCGTGACCAAAACGCCAAACCAAATGAGTTAGCTTCTTATTGTCGTTGACCGCTAAAGCACACCTAGACGCAATTATGCGCCCCAAGATGAGCATTACCTTTTTTTTTTTTTTTCAATTCTTTGAAGTTAAAAATTATCAAATGCTAATTTCTTCAATTTACCCTAATTTAAAATCAAAACAACCATTTGAACCCAAAAGTCAATTAACCAATGAATCTTATTTACGGTAGGTAATTTCTTAAGACACCCGATT
>CAIGRR010534785.1:0-15515 GCA_903798365.1 Fraxinus sp. 1973-6204
CCACCACGCCACACCACCGCCATCGTCACAACCACAGTCGCCTACACCAACTCACTGTGACCTCCAGCAACTGTCGCCACTACAAAACCGCCCTTTGCCACCGCCAAATTCAATAAAACCCACCCCAAACCGTCGATCAACCACCACAAAATCGCTACCACACAAACACCATCACTACCACAACTACACAAAACACCATCCAAACCGACAGATCCACCATGAAACCGGCAAACCATCAACGATCAAAACCAAAAAAAAAAAAACCCCATAGCTAATTTAAGTGTCCCTACCAATCTGCACGGCGGAGCTGGTGGCCCGTTTTGATTCCCGACACCAAACCACCAGCCACGGATCACCCGCTTCCCTTCCAGTTCTTCACAGTTGGGCTTTTCGCCTTTGAGCCCCATAAGAACGTGTCATGCCACTGCCGATCTGTGTAGAGTCCATCAGATCCACCGCCTCCGCCTCCACGTTCACTTCGAATCATCTTTTTTTCTTGGCATTAAGCTTTTTTTCGATTCTGTTTTAAAGTATATATTCCGCTTTAAAGAATCATCTTTTATGCTAACATTACCTAACTACACATAACTTTGACGTGCTTATTTTGCATCAAAAAATGAGTATCTCGTCAATCCTTTATGCACATTAAGGTTGTTAAAATGATTTCTTTGAGTCAACCCCTGAAATCGGACAAAGTTCACTTACGTGCATTAAAAGTAGAAGCTACTGTTCTAACCGGAGGTATTAGTAGATCTTTTGCAATCAGAGAAACAGTGGGATATCTACATTCGTAACGTCTCCAAAAATCAAGTAATCAAATTTCATTGCATCAACGGGTTCTACATTTCTAAGCATTTGATGATTAAAATATCTATGTAATTCAGTAGGCACTCGCTGGAGCTAGACTTGTTTCTGATGTCTGATTATATATAGGAGACATATTAGAAGACAGTGCTCAAATCTTTCATTCCTAATGTATGTTTAATAAATTAATATTTTTTATCGTCTTCTTGAAGATTAACATTAGGGTGGTGCGGAGGTGCTCGATATTGTGCATATAATTCATACATTGCAGTTGACGTGTTCTCTAAATTAGAATAAAAGATAGGAGTATAAAAATTTAAAGTATTTGTGATTTTTCTAATAACATGTTTATTACCTCACAAATTGTAACTACGATCCATTACGCATGCTAAGGGAAATAACATAGGCAAGTTTTCGTAGTATTTTCTAAATTTTAGTTCCATAGAAAACAATATTCCAATAAAATTGGGATCATTTCTGTATTTATTAAAAGTTTTTACAATAATAAAAAGATGTTGAAGAACTCTAGAACTGGTGGATTAGTATACCCCAAATAAGATGTTTGTCGAATCATAAAAATTTGTTAAAAAATTTATAAGAATTTGATGACTACTCCAGTGTACTTTGTCAGTGCCCAAATTCGACAAATCGACGAGAATGTGGATATCGTTGAGACCGAAAAAATCATTATGAAAAATAAATTGTGGCATCATAGGTGAGTTGCCACTGAACAAGCCCTCAACATAAGAATTAGGATCCATTTGTATGGAATAGAATTAAAATATATAAAGACGAATAAAATTGTAGTAGAGAATGTAAATTGTATAAAAATGAAATGTATAAAGATAAAATGTATAAATTGAATGAAATAAAGTAGATAATTAAATTAAGATAAGAGTTGTATAAAGATAAGATGTAAAAAGATGTAGAATGTATAAATTGAATTGAGATTTGATTAAGAGTGAATGATTTGATTGTAGAAGATAGTTGTAGAGAAATTTTATGAAAAATGGATTTAAATGAGGAGTATTTATAGAGTGAAAAATAATAAATAAATAAATTTTAGCGATCGTTGGGGACCCAACGGTCACAAAACTTTTAAGACCATACGGCCACTTTTTCAACAAAAAGAAGAAGTGCATTTTTAATTATCTTCACCTTTAAACCCATCCAAGCCACCACATATGGCCCCATTTTCCGGCAACGATCGACCACCTAAACCACCAGATATTGATTTTGGTGGAAAGCCCTTAACTTCATCTTCAATTACATCCCAACATCAAGCCATTTCACCTACAGAATTGGAAGAAATCGCAGCTCAAAAATCGCTGCAAGAAACTTTGCAATGTGTCGGAATCTCAACTTCCGGCCACACCCATGACGTCAGACCTACACCGGTCGATGGCCCATGCCCAGACGACCTTAACCAAGGCTACAATTTGTCCCAATCATCAGATGCACGAATTTTTACCAGAAAACTGCTCAGCTTCTGAAAAACGGCGATTCCTCCTCCGTCTGGACGAACCCAGGTCGTGGACCCCATGGGCTTGGTTCGCCCTCACCTGGCGCACCTTACCCAACCATGGGTCAAGGTCAATTACAACGAAAAATTGACGAATTAGCTGCAGCGAAGTCCTTGTGCGAAAAATTCGGCTCCCACGAATTTGATGAATCAATGCTGCTTCAATTCTTCAATTCGACCAACAAACACTCAATTAAAATTGGTAAGGTCGTAGGTAATCAGTCAATTGCATCAATTAAAGCTCCAAATTTCGGATTGAATTCAGCCCCTTTTTCTCCTCGCGAAGAACCCGCCCTATCTCCAATTGATGGTTTTAATGGTGTTATTGATGCAAATTCGTCCTATATAAGTGAAATTGAAGATCATGTGGTTATGCGTAACTCTCCAATTGACGGAAACAATTTCCAATTGAACCCTAATTCCATGACTCGAGTTACGGTAGTTGGGATTTCTTCAAATGCTAATTCCAGGGAATTGATATCTACCCTTGACATGGTATTACCATTACTGATTTCTACTACTGCCAATGCACCTACAGTGCCATCGACCACGGTCAATAGTTTGGCAAATCTTACCGCCAATTTTGAACATCCTTCACGACTTAAGCTCCAAACTGATTGTGCCACCTCTTTTCCTACTAAAGAACTTCGTAATCGACCTCAGCGGGCCCATGAAATGGGTACCAGTACTCAACCACCACTTTTTACCGGCTCATACGCGGTCAGACCTTCGACGCGTGGCACTCACGCGCCGTCCCCTTTAGACATTCTTGCAGCACCGGTCTCATCTATAACACCTATTACTACTTCTGGTGCCCCAGTTACATCCCAGGCTCTTAGATCCTATACTGCAGCTGTTAATAACAGACGTATTGTGACTCAGGCTGAGAGGAGTCAGAGGAAATCATTTGCTACTATACTTCGTGCTCCTCTAGAATCTAGATATCATAGTTTGATTTCCAAAGAACCGTACATCCACCATGGTAGAAGATGCACCTGGTTGAGAGAAATGTTGTAGTGGTGCTTCACGATCAAGAGGGTGGCCGGATGTGGAAGTAGTGGTGGGCAAAACCCGACCGAACCCGCCCAAACCGTCCAAACCGAACCAACCTGGCCAAGTTAGGTTGTTTTTTTGTTGTTTTTACACGGGTTGGGTGGGTAAGCTGGTTGGATTGGGTCGGATCAGGTTATGAGTTAACTCATGAAAACAGAATAAACCCACCCAACCCGACTTGTCTCTTAAAAAAAATATCTAAAAAGTAAAAAGAGCCTTACTTCTTGTTCGTTAATTTACACTTTCTTTTTCTACATTGACTTTATATAGCATGCTTCACTTTGTTACTATTTTTTATGAATGCCTGACAATATTTATGATAATATTGGTCGAAAAGTAAAAAGTTGCTACATATATTGGTAGCAAGATTTTTTTTTTTCTTCTAACTACTAATGAAACTACACAAAGTGGAAACTTATAAAAATTCTGTAAAAGTTTTCTAGTTTTTATTTATTTTTATTTAAAATAGCTAAGAAGTATGAATACTGTTGTTCAAAAAATTTTATTTTCCAAGTGTAAATTAACGTATAGTCAATATTGGTTGGGTTGATTAACGAATCTCTTTAATTTTTGTTGACAAGTTGTCACAAACCGACAAATCCAACCCGACCGATACTTGATTGGGTTGGAATGGGTTGGGTTTCAACATTTACATGGATTGGATTGGGTTAAGTTTTGATCAAATCGATCATGTTGGGTTGGATTTGAGTTAAAACAAAAATCGACCCAACCCAACCCATGTCCACCCCTGTGTGGAAGTAACTGGCAAAAAAACGTGAATAGGCTTGCGATTTTGGATGGGAATTGGAGCTGTTTCTGGCGATCTAGTGGGCATACGATGGTCAGAGGTTGTACAAGGAGGTGAGGGGGTGTCGGTGGTGCAGGTCCGATGACTTAGGTGGCAAGTGGTAGAAGTTATTGATGGAAGGAGGCGGCGGATCGGTAGCTCAAGAAAGAGAGAATTTTGAGAGAAATGGAGAAAGTGGCCGTTTTCCGCGTTTTCATGTTTTAGATGTTTTCAGTTGAATTTTTTTTTTTTTTTTTTTCAAAAATTCATTTTCGAAAACGGGAAAGAGAATTCACTTTCACTATTTTGAAAAATTGAAACGGTCCGAAAATAGAGGACAACTCCTAAATTATGGATTCCAAGACATATCACTAAATTTGGATTAGTCTCCAATTGGATAGCAGGCAGGTAGCAAAAGGTGGTGATGGTGGTTGTGGAGGAGGAGGAGAGAGAAATAGAAATTTTTTATTATTATTTTTAATAATTTATTTGGACTCATTTGTACATTTTTAAAAAGTTTGAGAGTATGATTGCAATTTGTTTTTTTTTCTTTTTTCTTTTTTTTATCTAAATAGAAGAGTATATTTGTTAATTTACATTTTCATTGAGAAAATTGGATAAAAATTGATGAAAATGATGTTTTCCACAATAAAAATTGGAAATAAGAGTGAAAATGCAAAAATTTGAAACATATGGTCGTTTTGCACACTAAAGGCCAAACGTAGGAACGTTTGTGTCAAAAAAAAAAACCTTTTGTAAACCTAGGATGATAGGTTTTGAGGCGGTGACCAATTTGCTGAATCTCAATTGTTATACATTTATTATTGGAGTTAAACAGTGAAAAGAAATGTGATTAATTGAAATTCTGGCGTTGTATGTCATGAGTAATTGCATTTTGTAAGAATAGCATGTATTACAATGGGATCCATTTTCTTCATTTGGTGTTTGTATAATTACTCCTCATTGGTGTTTTGCTCCTGTTACTTTCTTTTAATTATATTGCATACGGCGATTGTTTCGACTTATGGTTTTGCAATGGGGTGGTTTTTTCTTATCCTTTGTAACGATATATTTGCAGGTTATTTTGAATTGCATAAATCCTTCTTTTTAATATAAAAGTTTTAAATATTTAAATATGTTTCCACTTGTAAGAAAATTACATTGAAGAGCCTCACCCACGTGCCACGGAAAATTATAATGAAAATAATAATTTCATTCTAATATTCCATCATTGTAATTACGACAGGCCTATTAAATTAAAGTCAATGGTAGCATCTCATTTTCACTATATTCTAAACCCCATTTTGATGGTTTAATAAAGTGTTATTTATAGTTGATATCAAAATACTCATTTATAATAGTAATGGTACGACGATTTTATTAATCTAAGTAAAACTGGGCTCCGTCCCCACCCCAACGTTCGACCATTCTTCCTTACTAGTGGTTTCACTCTCAGTCACAAGTAAACGGCAGCAACAACACTCCGCTGATTAGTTGTGTTTAATTAATAAAACTACTGCGCCTGTAGGACATACGACAGGGACAATATAAACTGGATTTTTTCAATAGTTTTTATTTCTTTTATTTAATTTTCAATTGTATTATTTACAGATTAAGGGCAAATGACGCTAATTAATTAGGCGTTGAGGTCCAAATTGTTTAAAAGAAGAACATTTCTATTTGTACAGAAGCAAAAGCCACGGAATTTCACCAGAACGCACACAAACGTGGGTCTTGCGGATTTTTTTATTTTTTTTTTAATGCACTGTGGGATCCACTCATTGTGAGTTAATTCTGTGGGAATATTTCTGTATATGGGGGAAAATGCTTAAAAGAAAAGGTTGATGACATTTTATTTTATTTTTGACAAAAAATACCTGCTTTGCTCATTTACATGTTTTAATATTCCAATGCTTCCATTTCTATTGGTTAGATTTTCTTAATGTATTTTGCACCATCATATTTTTATCTTCCTACTGGAAAAATCACAAAAATACAGCTAGGGTACACTAGTTAGGCTAGGCTATGCTAGTAGAAAAAGAACTACCTACACTATTTACGAAATCTATCCTTGAGTTTGGCATAATATGTCACAAATATGAAGGAGAATCTACCCAGGAAAAGGGCCGCATCAGTGATAGAGTGAAAGCTACAAATTGTAAAAGGTGAAAATTAAAAGAAATATGCATTAGTAAGTACTGCAATTCCGTGACTAAAGTGTTGTTTCCAATCGATTTTGGATGCAACACTTTTAATATAATTGATACATTATTATTTTGATAAATTATATTAATAGAATCCGTATATTTAAATCTTGATAATTTTTTAATCATAAAAGTTGTGATTGTGAGATAAAAATTACAAATGACTGAATCTCAAATTAATTGTTAACATACGTAATATTGAGATATGGATACTGTTATTATAAATAGGTCATGTATGGCATTTCTTACGTACGAAGTAAATAACTAATTTCACAAACTAAAATGTAGTGATATTTAATATCTAACATTCGGTAGTAGAAGCGATCAATTGACTTAAGGTCATTATAGTGTCTTATGTGAGGAGATCACAATTTGGTGATATTGAATGTTACTCTATCAAGAATCGTTAATACGGTATCGTTCGACCATGTTAAGAATCATAATAAATTTGAAGTATCAATAGAGGATTAGTTACTTTTAAATAGTAAGAATATAATCTACATTTCATTCGATTAAGTTAATGCGAAATCTTTGGTCAAGGTAGGTACGTAAGTCGAAAAGAGTTTTGACTACTATCAACTTAAGAATAGTACGAAATATAGATCGATAATCAATTGACACACTTTTATATCTTGCAATTGATATGTGATCATACTTACAAAGGGATTATAATTTCATAGTTAACGAATAAATTTAATTTTATCACACCACATGATATTTTTCGTCAAATATATTATCGTGATACATTGCGAATCTCAAATGGGAACTACAAATATGAATTAATTAATTTAAATGAATTAATGATAAATTAAAATGGAGCTATTTTAATTTATCTTATTTTGATTAGATTAAAATAAACAATACATCTAATCTAATATCGTGATCGAAAATTTAATGGATCACACATGACGGGAAGAATTACAAGAATGATATTATAAATTAAGGACCAAACTTGGTGTACACTTGACTCACAATCCATATTTCTTATGAGCATAAAAACCATCTAGCTATCATCTTCAAAATAAAGAATGCCAAATCAACAATTCTATATAACTTTAAAAAAGCCTGCAAAAAACAAAAGTAACACCAACAAATCTTCTAGTCTGAAAGTGAAAACCATAACATAGATAATCTCACAAATTCAAAATTCAGAATGTTATCCAAACCAAATTCATCCTAAGATTCCATTACCCTCAAAAACGTTGGATTCAGACTAGCAGACTTCATCTGCAACTATTTTGAACAACCATACTCAAGAAACAAGATTGTCATTGAGGGAAAGTGAGGCAAGTTGGTCGCTTGGGCTGTTAGCCACATTCCTCAAGACATCCATAGCCTCAGCTACCTTTGCCTTCAATGCATCAGGTGATTCGAGCAAATGCAGCACCTCAGTCTGGTCCATTTCCAAAAGCATGCCTGTAACTTTGGCCGCATGCTCATGCTCCAGCTGATCAACAAGAGGGTACAAGTTCTCGCCCAACATCTGTCATCAAATGAAAATATGCTATAGATCAATGCGTTTTAAGCAACGATGAACTGCAAACCTAGAATATAAAAATGCCTCAGCATACCGTCCTCTGTTGTTCAGGCGATGCATTTGCAAGGGCAGAAGCCAGAGCAGTAATAGGCATAGGCTGTGGAACGGCCACATCACGGGGAAGCATGCCACCCATGTCATAGGGAACAGAGAGCATGCTTCCAGCAGTACCAGACATTGGTACATCTTGCATATTACGACCAGGAGGATATCGATACATTCGTCCCCTTGGAACCATCTGAAGGTAAAACATTAAGAATACTAAACCACAAAAAACCGGCACAAGGATACAAAAAAATATTAAAATCAAAGAGAACTGACCTGCTGCTGCATCAGTGTCACGGGTTGCTGTGTTTGTTGCACAGGACCAGTACCACGTCTGCCACCAGGCCTTTGGCCTTGCTGACCCTGTTGGACTAAGGGCACAAAGAAGTTGGGCATGGGCGCTCCACCAGGACGCATTCCAGGAACAAGCTGCTGTTGATAACCAAATCCAGCCTAACAAGAATTCAGAAGATGTAAGGCCCCGTTTGATAAGCTTAGTTTTCCAAGGAAAATGGAAAATGAATTTTTTTTCCCACTCAAACATGTTTGATATGTTTAATTTTCAGGTCAAAATTTTTTCCCTTCTCTCCCTCACACGCCCTATTTCCTCTCTCCACGCCGGAACCGCTCGTCAAAAAAGCCCTGCATCTCAGAAAAGCCCGCAATCTAATCGGAAGTTTGAGCCCAATCTCTCCGTTCTGGCACACAAATTTTCACTGAAACAGTCACAAAAGTCAATTTTTTGACTAAACCGTTCAAAATTTTTAGTGATTTCACTAGGGTTTCAGCTTATTCTATTATAGTCGCCACTGGGGCAGTAGCCAAACGCCTCAGTTTCCCAGATTCAGAGACATTTTGGAACCGCGCGATATCTGCCTGCGCCGTCTGCGATGGTGCTGCCCCCATATTCCGTAATAAACCCCTTGCCGTAAATATTGTAGTCTTGAAGTCTTGTGGAATTCTGTGGTGGTTGAGGCTTATGCGGAAAGGACGTTGGGGGGGTTTGAAGGTGAAGAATGTTGTCAATAATGAGGTTTTAGATTTGAAGGTGTCAGGCTTGTTTTTCGCAATCGGGCATGAGCCAGCAACCAAGTTTTTGGGGGTCAGTTGGAGTTGAATTCTGATGGATTTTGCAGCCCAGATGATGTATGTGTAATGGGTATGCTTTGGATTGTCCTGATATTTTATTCAATTCATCTGATACTAAAAAATATTTCACGAAGTCTTCATTCTGGGTTATGAATTTGATACTGATATAAGCCTACTTCTATGTTTAAGGGATTCTAAATATGTGTCTGATTGATTTGTTGAGATTAATGCTTTTAAGAAATTGTGAAGATTACACTGCGATGGCAATAGAAGTTGATTGCAATTAGGATTCTTATGTGAAGGTTATGAACAACGAGCATATATGTGTTGAAGATTTCATGTTCTTACGTATTACTACCAAATGTCTAATGTATCTGCATTTTCTCCAATTAATTTGAAGAATCGTACTCGGGTGAAATCATAATTTTCCACGGAAAACAATGCCAATCAAACGCCAAAAGATGAAAAATCTCATATTTTCTAGGTGAAAAATTATATCAATCAAACGCAACTAATTGACAATTCTCGGAAAAATAAGTTCTAGGCAATTATTTTCCCCGGAATTCGTTTTCTTTCCACCCAATTTTCCATCTTGCAATCAAACGGACCCTAAACGTGATTGCCAACAAGAAAAGCCAATAGTTATATAAAGAGTAAATCCATGTCATCCAATAAACCACAAAAAACCGGCACAAGGCTACAAAAAAATATTAAAATCAAAGAGAACTGACCTGCTGCTGCATCAGTGTCACGGGTTGCTGTGTCTGTTGCACAGGACCAGCACCTCGTCTGCCACCAGGCCTTTGGCCTTGCTGACCCTGTTGAACTAATGGCACAAAGAAGTTGGGCATGGGCGCTCCACCAGGACGCATTCCAGGAACAAGCTGTTGTTGATAACCAAATCCAGCCTAACAAGAATTCAGAAGATGTAAATGTGATTGCCAACAAGAAAAGCCAATAGTTCATATAAAGAGTAAATCCATGTCATCCAGCGTGCTGCTGCCTCCACAAACATGCAATCATACTAAAAATTCAGAACAGGTCAAAATTGCTTCCTATTATACTTCACACAGCCATCTGAAGTATATCATAATAATTATGCGGCACTTGAATACTCTTCCCCCAAAAAAAAAACACCAAAAAATTAAAGAAGAAAAAGAATTTTCATAACAAACACAACCATTAGTGGCTAATCAAGTTCATTCATCTGAAGATGTTTCACCTTCGGTATTGCATAAGCAGCTGAGCTGGACTAACCTAACTCTTATCCATATCTATACTACCATCATTCAAGACCAGACACGAAAAGTAAGATTCATCTTAGCAGAGTATTTAGTATTAGAAGAGAAATTCTTAGCACAACACTTTGAACTGCAAATACAGAGCATTCACTACTAATAAATTTTGAAATATAAATGCCTGACTGTTGACCCATCTTAGCACATGGTGAAAAAAATAAAGGCCGTCAGAACAATGCTCAAACAAAGCCAAGAACACAGCCAGTGGAAACATAGGCCTTCCCATGTTCTGGTGGCAAGAATTGATCTAATCCATAGAACAAAACAATATTTTAAAAACCGACCAGGTCATCGATCCAGAAAAGAGAAAGGTTCGAGGGTCAAATGGTTGAACTGGGGCTCAACTGAGATCGAACCGGTGATTTTAAAAAATTAAAAAATATACATTTACAAAAATTAAACATACATTAAAAAAATTTTAAAAGTGTATATTGACATAGGTTGAACCAGTTAAACAAGGATGGGTCACGGTTTCCAAAAAAAAACCAGCCGGTTTAATGGGTTTTGGGGCGGGTTTTTAATTAAAGGTTTTATAAGTCTAACCGGACTGATTTTGGTCCCGGTTCCCAGGTTTCCCGGTTGAACCGGCCGGGGCTGGTCCAGGTTTTAAAATATTGGAACAAAAACTCCAGAAACTAGGTAGGTAGTGAAAGAATACATGATGTTACCAAAACTATATCCACCAATAAAATATTTTTTTCTTTAGAATAGCGGCACCCAAACCCCCAATTGTAATCCCTACATCTGAAGTTAGTATACAACACCAGTTTTATTTGGACTGTTACTCATAGTACTAAACAAGCACCACAAACAATTAGGATTCTCTTTTTTCGTCGTTTTAGGTGGGGGAAGCATTCAGGTATCCATGCCAAAGAAGAAAGAACATTATCTCTTAAAAAACCTGAGGGATCATAGCAGGAGGAGCTTGCCCATAAAACAGTTGCTGTCCAATGCCCGGAGCACCAGGAGGATACATTGGCATACGAGGAGCAATTGAAGGTGGCATTGGAACTGGCCGCATTTGCGAAAACTGGGCCTGCAATTGATAGTGTATTTAAATAGAACTCATGTTACAGTAGAATTATTTCTGTAAAGCTCAATTACAGCCATTTCTGAAAATTGGAAAATAAGGTATATCACCGAACAAAGATTAAGAAGCCCAACACAGCCTATTTAAACACATCATAGATGATTAAAAAGATAACAGTGTTATTACAGTAATTTACAAAGGGACAAGTTAACCTCCCCACCTCCTTGGGTACAGCTACTGCAGAGCGGGGGCTGTATAGTTGCATAATATTGAAATGGGGATGGATAAATTACCAAATGGACACTCGTAAGGAGTATACCACACCAAACACAGGATCAGTAAAAGGCTAAGTCTTATTTCATTCCAAACCCATTTCCAGTATAACTAAAAGTGCCACCTAAATAACAAACCGAACATGGTATTGTGTCCATGACATCATGAATACATTGCTTTTCGGTTCCAAAGGAAAGAGAACAATAGAAAAACAAGAGTTGAGAAAATGTGGCTACAAATAGTTCAAATATTTACGATAAAGTAATAAAAGATTCTAAACAAGAAAGATACAGGTGAAAATTATATGCCTATATGAAAGATAAAGAGAAAGATCTAGGGTTAACAAGTAACAACAAATCAGTGCAGGTTGATCATGTGTTTCTTGGACAAGATATTTTTCTCATTAAATATACCTGTAACCTTGCCCTTCTCTCTTCTTTTCGCTGCGCAACCGCAACATAGAGTGGCTTGCTGACAACCATTTTCCCATTCATCTCAGTAAGCTAAAATCAAGAATTAAAAAACCACTCCATCAGCTGTCATTACAGTATAAAAAATATAACCAGCAAAAGCATCACTTATGCTGCGCAACTTACTGCTAGAGTAGCTTCTTCAGGAGTAGAGAAGGCAACAAATCCAGATCCTCTGCTTACTCCACTAGGATCTTGCATAACCTGTGATCCAAGCAAAATACAAAAATATTCACAACTGAATCATACAACAAATGACAAATAAACAGAGAACTAACACATGATAAAAAGCTGGATTCAGCATCTTCTCTTCAAGAAGATTATCGACATACCTTGCACGATGTGATTGAACCGAACTCCGAAAACATTTCCTTTAGTTTTCCGTCATCAATGCTGTCATCCAAATTTTTTATATATAAATTAACTCCTTGGTATTTGTCTACAGCCTCCTTGGCACTCTGCTCAAATCGACTTTTGAGCTCTTGCTCTCTTTCATATTTCTTCTGGGCTTTGCCAACATACCACTCCTTGTCATCAATTTTCGCCCCATTTAGAGCTTCAACAGCTTTTGCAGCATCATCAGCATTTTCAAAATTTACAAACCCAAAACATTTTGACTTTCCATCTGCATCCCTCATGATAGAAGCACTAGTAATTGTTCCATATTCACCAAAAATTTTCATCAAATCATCATCTGTAGTAGACTCTGCCAGATTTTTCACATAGACATTATTGAACTTCGTCTTGTCTAATACTGATTCTCTCTCCTGCTTACGAAGGAAATGTCCCACATACACTTGCTTATCATTAATAAGCATGCCATTTAGCTTGTCTATTGCAATTTGTGCAGATTCTGCATTGTCAAATTGCACAAACCCATAGCCTTTTGATTGGCCATTAGGATCTGTTGCTATCTTGCAAGAAAGAATGTTCCCAAAGCTTGAAAATGTGTCATGTAATGCTTTGTTATCAATTGATTTGTCCAAATTCTGCATAGTTCAGTAAACACGTTACTACAACAAAAAACAACATAGAAATGAAAAGCCAGTAAACAAAATGCCAATCCCAAGTGAACAATCCATTCTGCAGATCCTTAGTAGATCCATGTGGAGCANTTGTCCAAATTCTGCATAGTTCAGTGAACACGTTACTACAACAAAAAACAACATAGAAATGAAAAGCCAGTAAACAAAATGCCAATCCCAATTGAACAATCCATTCTGCAGATCCTTAGTAGATCCATGTGGAGCAAAAACAAAATAGCATCAATTCTCCATATCTTCCTAAACGGTAAAGAGTGTAAGTTTTCAAGGCAATAAATACAAATGTTAGTATTGACAACGAAATGTAAAGCTGGATACTGGAGGGAATTTGACATGCAAAGTCATTCTCTCTGTATAGAGCATAAAATAAACGAGAGCCATACATCACCAAAATAAGGGGACACATAAAGCACATTAACATCAGAATGCTTAAATTAAGAAAAGAAAACGATCGAAATAAGTGAAACGTCAGCACAATGCTCACCTTTATAAAGATATTTGCCGTTCCACTTTTACGGACACTGGGATCCCGATGAGAATACATGATTCTAATTGACTTGTTATTGAGAGGAGTGAAGTTTAAAACCTCCATAGCCCTTGCCGCTGTATACCAGGTAAACAGGAAAGACCTCAGTCATTAACTAAAAACAAATCCTTCCATTCTCAGGTGGAAATGAGGAATGAGATGCACAAGCAATATAAGGTTTGCACCCAAGAACAGGGCAAAAGAGACATTGTTAACTACATCTCAGACCCATACATACACAAATGCACTAGCAAACATATTATCAATGGAGAAGCAACTTATGAGAATTATACTTTCTTTAATTACATCTATAATCCCAAATTCTACAGAACGAAGCCTTTCTTTTGTAACTCAGTGTGTGTTCTTTTCATATTTAATTTAACAAATATTCAAAAGGCTAAATCAGATTAGAATGCAGTTGACCTTCGTGATACAGAAACTCAAGTCACTTTGAAGCATAAGCCTCAGCCAATAAAATAAATAAATTGACTAACTATTTGAAAGAATTTTTTGCTTTTTTCAGCAAAACAATAACCAAAAAAATAAAGAAAAGAAAAATTATAAGAAGAAGAATATAAAAGAAATAGAAGAGACAGAGTTAACAGTTGCATGAAACTGAACCACCAAAAACGCAAAATTTCCTTGGGGAGGGGGTTAGCATTACAGTTGCAGAAGTAGAGGAACAGCGTACACTTGGGTTCCTCATTTCTTCTCTTCCAATCTCGAATCTCCATATCTTTTTTCTTTCAGTTATTACAGTTGGTTGTGTTAAACAGAACCTAAAAAATACCTTCAAACATCTTAAGTTACTTAAAAAACCAGCACAAAAATCTGAACATGGTAAAACTATGAGGTTTTTTTCTCGCTGCATATGTTATTTCTTGTTTGTTATTTAGAGAGGGCCCTGTAAAAGTACTTGAAATCAAGACATTCAACTTGTTTAAGATCACCTCACTCATGATTATTAAATGCATAAAAACTACATAACACTAAGGCCCTTTAATGCAAAGCATAAAATGACATGAATAAGATGAAAAATCCCCAATGCTCGCATATTATAATTTGCAAAGTTCAAAAATTGCTCACTAAATGTCAGAAAAACCACCTGAATCATTGCATGTATGAATAAAATAACGATGACAAATTTGAATTTCATATCTCACTTGTTAATCTAATTCAGCCATAAAACCATCAGTATAATAGAAAAGACAATGAAAATCAGGGGTCCAAAAGAGATACTACAACAAAGTCCAATGTTCAATCACATTCTTCTTGTCTCTCAACACAACGAAAGTGTTGTAGGCACACATTTAATATACTTCAACACATGAAGCTTGTAATTTTTTTAGACGAGCTTATTTGGTAGTAAATTATGGAAGCAAGTTAAAAATCCAATCTAGACACGCCCAAAATCGGCTAAGATTAAAATGAACCAGACAATACCGAGTTCATCAATTGTCATGAGAATGGCCAAAACTCAAATTTATTCAGATAACGCCTATAAAGTGTCATTGCTATATCAGTTAACTTCGACTTCTTAAAGACTCATAATTTAAGGGTCCATTTGATAGAAAAGTGGAAAATTGGTAGAAAGAAAATACTTACTTTACGGGGAAAAGATTTTCTTAGAAATTGTTTTGTTGGAAATTGTAATTAATTGTGTTTGATTGGTATAATTTTTCATGGAAAATATTGAAAGTTTGGTATCCGTTTGACTTCGTTTTTTATGAAAATTGTCCATTAAAGTGATAATTTTTTCTACCATTGGGTCTAGAATTTGTTCAAATTGCAAAAATTTTTAAAAAAAATTAAAAATTAAAAATAAAAAAAAATT
>CAIGRR010534915.1:0-37202 GCA_903798365.1 Fraxinus sp. 1973-6204
CGCCTTTCACTAAGGAAAATACCGCTTTCCGCCGCCTACATTTTTGACCAAATCTTTATAATTTAACTCTCATTTTTCTCTTCTTCAATTTAAATTTTCCCCAAACTTTTGTTTTCTATGATTTTCCACCGCCTACATTTTTGACCAGAGAAATTCTCATTTTTTTCTTCTTCAAATATCCAGCATTCTGTGAGGGAGGATAAAATGGTAAAAGAAAAATACGTCTTGAATGAATAGTGTACGGAAGATTCAGGGATTTAAAAATCCTATATTTCATTAATTTTTTTCAAATCTTACTAAAATTTTGTTTTTTAGCTGGATCAGTTGCCCCTATTTCTAGACAAGGGTGGCCACTATCCACACAAAAATCCAAGATTGAGCAACAAAACTCTGTCGTTTCCTGCGTTGACGATCTGTTTGTCCAATTGTGATTTCCCTCATTATTATCCTATTGTGCCCACCTTTCAACTTTCGCTCTCTCGCTCGCTTAGACAACCAAAAACTCTTTACAATTCAAAGATTTCGCTTTCATTTTTTCTTCTTGCAGCTTTTCTCATGCACCCACTTTGAGCAAAATATTTCTCTCAAATTTCCCACCCGCCAACTGCATTTTTCCTTTTCCTGCCAGCAAAAATCTGGGATTGTACGTAAACTAGAGGAGATTTTGTACTGAAAAAGTGAGAGATTTAGTTCATAATGGTTGGAAATCAAGAAAAATTGAGGGCTTTTAGGCCTTTACTTACAGTTGTATGGAGCTTTCTGTTGGCTTCAATATTTGTTTCTGCTGAAAGAAGAAGCTCAGTGCAGAAATTTTTAACACATAATGCAAATGGGTTTTCACATTCTGATTCTTATTCAGATGTTTTAACAAATTATCTGAATTATATATGGCAAGCCAACAAATCTGGGTACCAGCACGTTTGGCCGGTGTGTTAAATCATTGATTCAGTTACTTTTTAAATTTTTAAATTCAATTTGTTTTATGCTTTAATGTATTTGAATTGAGTTCGATCTAATTTGAGTTCGATCTAGTTTTACTTTCCTATTATGTTTGTTTGTTGAGTACTTACTGATATTGGAATTTGGAGGTTGGGATAGAAAATTTCGATTCAGTTTTTTCAGAATTGATCTTGTGAATCCATAGGATTTTGTTCTTAGATTTCTTGTTAGTTTGTTGAATCCCGGAGGGCTATGAGTTGGTTGGATCGAAGTATTAACAGGTGTTGTCAATACATGAGCATATATGTTTGTTCTTGTATGCCGGTATGTGAACTTCTTAATGGAGATATGCATATGACCTCAAAGAAAAGTAAGATTTTGTACAAAACAGAAAATAATAACTTCTCGAAAACCTCAAAGAAATGGCTGGTTTCATACCTCTGAGTGTTTTTTTTTTTTGTGTGTGTGTGAAAATGACAAATATTGTATTTTATGTTTAAAGGCTCTAGTGCTTTGTTGTGATCAGGCAAATCAAGTCAGATCACCTAACGATTTTAGCAGGAGTTGTAGATTGAATTGAAATAAAAATGTAAGTTGATTGTACACTGAGGATATTTCACGGAGAATGGAATGTTCAAGTGTCACATTTGTTATACCATTGCGTATGTCAATATCTTTAATTTTATTATAATCCTTATTGTGAATTTGGAATATAGTTAGTAGTTAATTCTTATTTTACAGGGCCGGAGAAACATGAGAAGAAGATAGAAGAAACAAAATGTGTGGTCTTTCACTTCTATCCTTGTTTTTGTTAGAAATTTAAATTGAATTGGAAAATGTCAATTTAGCCCCTATTTGGCGGAGGATAAAATCAATTTTTTTAAAAGGTTTTTATAAAAATTGATTAAATATATGGTTCAAAAATAGTAAATCTCAATTAAAATTTATAATTAACTTTGACTTAATTAAAATCTAAATTTTAATCAACAAACATGAACTTAGATTCTTTACTCACATTGTTTAATATTCAATTTAACTTTGAGCTATTTTACGAATGAATTTGAGATTGAAAAAAATAGCACTCTAAATGATTTTTTAAGAATTAAACTAGTGATACATTCCTTTTGTAAATTAAGTTTGAAATCCCTCGATATGTCAAAATCATGATCCTTGATTTGAATTTCGTCGACCATGATTTTAACATATCAAAAATGTCAAATTTGATATTATTATGTCAATATAGATGGGCCTCAACGGGTCTAAACTAGCTAGGTCACGGACCCGAACCATGCCAAAATATATATATATATATATATATAGTTTTTAAGGATTTTAACGGAAAATTTTAAAATTTATAAATAATTTGCAGACCAGTGAGGGCGAGCCACAGTTAATTATGATGGACTACTAGATGAATTGTGATGACAATGCATTCTCTTTGTCAAACATCATTTGACTTTTTTATACCACTAAGAAACTAAAATTTTAATCACGATACTGTTCAGTTCTATCCATACTATAGTTCAAAAATTTATAATTTTGTTCGGGCAAATACCACATCACATACATCCATCCAACCTTCACTATCTGAAATTCAAACCCAATGAAATCCACTCTCATTTGTTACACTAGAGATGCCATAATATACTAGGCATCCAAAACAGGAACCACAAGATAGCTGCTAATTCTATTCCATCTCATATACGTCGTCCACCAAAAATAACCATGAAAAAGGATAGAGATCAGTCATGAAGACAGAATTATACGACCAATGGAGAAAAAAGTAAGCAATGCTTCCCGGAAAGGCATCCCCATTTACTCCGCCAAAGAAAAGATTACCTCTGAATTACACTCGGTGAATCCCTTCCGTAATTTCCTATGCCACCAACAATGTGTTCAATTGCTTACTGAAAAGATCTGCAAGCGCTCCACGTACATCCATCTGAAATATAGGACGACCATTTAATATGTTGATGCATCACATGACCATTAAAAAATTGCATTTGCGAACCAAAGATTTAAATTTCTTTAATCTTACAGTTTCGGAATTGTTAATGCTCAATAACAATGGGTATAACTTGTAAGGGTGATATACAATCTGGGAGCAGAGTTTACCTGGTCGCAGCAGACGAGTTTTGTAATAAATGGATAGAAATCTCTGAGGTGATTTCGGAATATTTGGGAGTTCATATCACACATGCCTTTCAGCACCTGAATGACCATGAAATATTATTGTAAGTTGCAACTTGAATCACTATCAAGAAGAACGTATGCAATGTTTGCTGAAAAGCATAAATAAACCAGTCAAATTGCATGTACATTTTTCAACAAGTACTTGCATTTTTGCCAATTTAAATTTACGCCTACGATCGTGGAAAACATCATGAATTAAGAATTTCAAATCTCCGGTCTTATGCAGTCACTGAAATGGTAAAGCCTGGCAATATTGTCCTCATACATGTAACAGAGTGACACCTTCATTTCTTTATATTCCTTCCACACCTTACCACCTTCAGTCTATGTCCAAAGTCTCGATTCAATTCTCCACGCCTGTAATGAATACCAACTGACTTCTGTTTTTGACAATATTAAAACTAATTATTATTTTTCTCAAACCACAAATCAGAAATCTTTAATATCTTGTTTAACTTAGCATTTGGAACTTCTGACATCGATCTTACAACTAAGGAGCAACATGCAAGGGTCTAGAATGAGCAAAAGCAGCAATTAGATTTTTCAGAAAATAGCATGCCCAAAAATGAACAGCAATCTGCATTGTTCATCTCCTCTTTCAAACTCCTTTGCGTTTGTCTAGCATCATGCATTCCCTTGTATTCTCTCCATTTCTCTATTAATACATGTGCATGCACAGGTCCCAAAGAAATGGGACAGGAAAAGGAAAATAAAAAAATATTAATTAGTTATGAGCTCCACTTATAGGTTCTGAGAAATTGATATCAATCAATAATTGTTAATCTGATGAAACATTGAGCTAATTAATCCTCAGCTGGCTTAATGCAGATACTCTTCAGATGACCTTATATTTCCAGAATAGAGGATGGCCAGCATACAGTGTAAAGGTATCCCCTTGCAACCAAAAGGGTTCTACTGCAATATGTGAAACTGCAAGTGTACAATGGAAAGGTAAAATGTAACATTTCATATATTTCACACCTTGACAATAATTGGAGACCGTAGTTCTAGAACTCGATGAATATCCATATTAGCTGTATCCTCCATGCTAGATTGAAAATCAGATGCCTCCCTTAGAACCTGTTCACAAAAAGACACAAGCTTTTCTTTAGCTACTCCTTGAAGTTTCTCTTCTTTAACATGTTCCTCTTTTTCAATGTTAACTGCTGCTGCTGTCTTGTGTAAGATATCCAGATAGATGCACGTTCCAGCTAACTCCTGGCGAAGAAGATTCAGTGGTGGTCTGTCAAGCAAAACCTCAAATCATTATAAAATAGGCATGTGGCTTGGAAGTATCAAACTTAAAATCAGAGAGAAAATATTATAAATTACGAATATGCTAGCAACCTTTCAGCAGGAATTTGGTGCATCCGCAATCTGAGGTTAGTATATGAGTTGTATGATGAGGCAAACTCTAAGACAGAGAACAAAATGTCCATTATGGTGATCTTCTGTGATGCATTCAGCTTGTTCCAGTATTTTTTCTGCAAGCCAGAAATGTATCAACTACAAAATTGTTGCCTAGACTTAATTTGACAGAGCATGATAGCAAAATGTACTTATAACGTACTCTCTAACATCAATTACATTGAGAATTTTCTCATTCCAAGATCAATTTTGTGGCATTTTATTCAGTCTTAATATTTATATTGTTAAAAGAAAGAATTTTGTTTCACTATATCCCGAACTTGCCACGACTACTGGGACTGCTGATGTGAAAAATGGGTAAGAGATAAACGTAAACATATCGTAATTTTGTGCAGAAACTGAGACATGACCAACAAAAATCGATTTTAAAACGCTGAAACGATAAAAAAAAAAAAAAAAAAAAAAAAAAGATAAGCAAAGCGTAGTAATTTATAGAACAAATTTTCGTAAAAGAAATCAATTTGAAGATTGCAGAAGAAACTGATTCATACTTGAATGCTATCAATGGCACCTAAAAGCAATAACTGAGTGATGCATTTGCTCCTAATGGTTCCCAGCATTGGACTCTCCTCCTCTTCTCTGGCATCAGGTTCTGTAGTATCGGGTAACTAGAGAAGGTGAAAAAAATCAAATCAAGTTTTCACACAATAAAACTCAAAAGAGAAAAGAATTAATTAGAAAACAATGCAATCTAATGAAGCATTTCTAATATCAATACAATGGCAAAAATGTGGTATTGGTACAATCTGTCGCTGGAATAAATATCTTCCAAGAATAAAGAAACAATAGCAACCATCGTTCTTAAATACAAGAGAATGAAAGAAAGCAACAGATCAGCCATTTTTTAAACTTATACACGCTACCCACGGTACATCTTTTTCTTAGGTAGGGGCTCTGGAAACTTACTAATATAAAATATTGATTTACTTGAGAGATTTTATCTACACAGAACCTCCAAGTATTTCAGAACACTTCGAAATTTAGCAGTCTCTTCCCTTTCAAGTTTCTACATT
Organism: Fraxinus sp. 1973-6204; assembly: GCA_903798365.1. Classification (NCBI taxonomy): domain Eukaryota; kingdom Viridiplantae; phylum Streptophyta; class Magnoliopsida; order Lamiales; family Oleaceae; genus Fraxinus; species Fraxinus sp. 1973-6204. The sequence continues at coordinate 5,574 of CAIGRR010534915.1, forward strand.
CAAAGACAAGTTTGTATAAATTCCTAGCAATATTAGAATTTTTTATGACTTTCTAACTGCAATCTTCCATTATACAAAGTACTTAGAGGTGTATAATTCTGTCCCATTTTCCACTAACTGAACTGGCTTCTTAATATTTCTCGTTTATAAGTTCACTCCCAAACTTCAATATCTACTGTCAACCGTGCTACAGAACTTCGGACTCAATTTCAGTACCATTTCCCTGTGAATAAATGGCAACTCCTTTGAGCAAATAGTAATCACCAGTTCAACAGCTCCAAAAAAAAATCCAATAAGTTAACGAACACCTGTTGGGTTGGTAGGACAGATAGGTGAAGTAAATTAGAGTTGTGGCCCCTCCCTTCCAAAAAAAGGATAAAATTGTATCGAGTCTTCTTTCTTTACATTTAACACCGAAGGGTTCAACACGTCCCCAGTTTGTGCTTTCTTTTTCCTTTTTACTCCTACAGTTCACATGTATCAATTATTACATAATTGACTTGTTCCGTAGGGGCAAAACAGAGCGCTGTTTTAACAGTGAAGAAATAGGAGTTTGGAATCTTCCTTCGAATTTAACTTGAGATTCAAGCCCAGAAATGTTCTCAATGACCAAAAGAGCAACATGAAAGCTTTCACGAATATGTATTGGGGATGTAGTTAATACAGCAAAGAAAAAATGATTCGATGACACAATTTGAACAATCAAAACCTTACAAAACATATCAACAAAATAAAAACCAAGTGCTAACCTTGGATGGAGAAGATGGTGACAGAACATCAGGGATACGGTCCTTTGGTTTTGAGGTAAAACTTCTCACAAAAATGTTTTCCATCACATTTCCCATAATTTTTTGACCTATTGTTTGAGTACGTTGTAGGCCTCCACCATCAGTTGGTTTTGTGGCTCTTCCAGAAGGTGATGGCATGCCTACAAAAGACGTTAACTTACGCTTTATTTCAAATCTTGATAGAATTTACTTTAAGTGCATGTGCGGAACAGGGTACAAGTAGGACTGGACAGTATAGAAAACAATATTTTCGCTTATTTTTCTTCTATAATACTCTTTGATACAGTCCAATCCTCTCTATCAAACATGTCATACAAGAATCCAAGCAATGCTTGCGTAAGTCCATTGCTAACCTTCAGATCCCTCCATATCTGCGCGAAGCCCTGTTTCTGGATTACGATCCAGTGCATTGCCATCAATACTGGAATTTGAGGACATTATTCCCACTGTATCCCCATTTTCATATATGTTATTATGATGATTATCTGAAGCGTTACTTCCACCAGATACTGAAGGATTAACAACAAAAGCGGCATCTGAAACTCTTGCTAATATTTTATGATGCTTCGAATTGTCGAAACCCAAATCATTGAGCAGCTCCAGGGGCTGTGTTGTATATGAAGCATCTCTGGACAGAATGAACCATATCATTGTTATACAAAATACAATAAAATGAAATATTAAGGCATATATGCTCCTTACAGTTTATCAAAAACGAAAAGGAGGAGGAACATGCACCTTATGCCATTCAACAAAGTATTCCAGTCATTTTCGCTAAACTGATGCCCTCCAACTTCAATAAGGTGCACTAATGCACCCAAAGATATGGAAACAACTGATTGATCTGTTTTTTTGGCACAATCTAACAGCAAACTGAGTAGTGGAGGCAGCATAAAACACACATCCTATATACAATGAATGGTAAATCATCAGAAGATTTAAATGTCAGGAATCACGATCTATGCGGCAGTGAAAGTCAGCAAATATGATTTCCAAATTTCTGAAAATTACATGAATTGATCACAAGAGAAAACAGCAAGTAGATAACTTGGCAGTGATCACAGCAGCACGTGTCACCATAACTAGATGATTCTGAGAGGCTAAAGCAAGAATTATACTTGGTACAGGAATAGGAAGTTCAGGAAATCCATTTGGATAGAGGCTATACACGGAAAACAAATAAACATTAAGTCAACCACTACTCAGGCAGAAATATATTTTAACATATTAAAAGGAGAGTTTTTCAAGGGCGAGTTAAAGGAATGAGAGTTCATGTGTCATACCTGCTATGACTAAAATATTACTAGGAAGGAGAGTTCTTCAAGGCCAAGTTAAAGGGCGAAAAAATACATTATTTACAAGCACATTTTGTTCAGCGAACCAAAATATCATACAGCTAAATACAGTGAACCAACAACTCAGTAGCACAAACAAACAGAAAATGACTGTATAACCAAGAAAGAAAAACTGAAATATCCACTAAATGCATAGAGAATAGGAGCGGTAAATAGGGAAAGAAAGGGTGAACTGGTAGGAAAGAAGCTACATGTTTACTAGTAATGATAAAGATCAACCACTTATGATACCTTGTAAAATGTGTTGAAAAGGTTGCATAACAACTGAAGCGAGTGAACGCTACTTTCCCGGAGCCACTCATCACCAGAAGCGATAAAATTATCTTTTCCAGCATGTCTAACGTGATCGAAGATCGGAAACAGGACCCGCTGGAAAATATTTTCCCAAAATGAAGAGGAGAATTTGCTACCTCTCTCATTTAGCAAATCAAACAAAACCTCAAGTGCACAGTTTCTGACTTCTGCTCTCGGATCAGAAGTCAGGTCAGAAAGACCAGCCAGCATCGGGAACCAATAGTGCTCAGTGACATCACAAGTTTCATCCACATGAGCATCAATTGGTTTCAAAGCACCGCCTGGTACAAGGCCCTGAAAATGAAAAATTAACAAAACAGTGATTGCCATCTGCTCACTAGAGGTTGTCACAAAAATTCATTCTTTTTGAGCTCTTTCTTGTTCATCCCACAACATACATTTTAATACTAATTAAACGAGTACCCACAGCAGTAAAATCAACTAATTTTTGAGCAAACTGTTGTAATCTGTAAAAGAAAACTGAAATCAAAACCAAAACTATTGTTTTGTATTTCTCAAATGAATAATAACATCCCTATTACCTCCTATTTATACTGTACAAGGCGAACAAGAAAAGGAAAAAAATAATCATCTGAGTTTGGAAATAAATCAACCTACCAATTAACCTAGAATCACAATCAATAATTAATTACAATTTCCATTCCTAGCTTCTTTCCATTCACGATTTCCTACGAAAACTGAGAACAGGAAATGATGGACAAAAAAATACATAGAATGAGGAGTCGAGATCAGTTATAAAAATGAATGCTCAAAATTCAAAACAAACCTCTGCAAGACGATCCTCGCATATTCGGAGCAGTGCAATAGCCTTCAAACTTATCCGGTGAGAACTCTTATTATTGGCAAATCCAATCAGGCAGTTGACACAATCCATAAAGCAGTCTCCAACAACCTGATCAAAGTGTTCCAAGATAACTGCACCCTCTACCATGTTAGTCAAGGTTTAAACAATCCTCTATAACTATATAAAACATACTCCACAAGAAAGAAACAGAAAAGATTGGTTCTGACCCTGTTCTACATTCTCAAATGCACTTTCAACAATTGGTTCCAAGTCATCATCAGCAGCGGCAGTGAAAATCATAAACACACTTCGCCAGCCAGACTTTATGCTTCCAACTTTAGATTTTATCATCTGTTATCCCTAATAAAGTGTATTAACATACAAAAACACATAAATAACAACAAACTGAAAGAACATATTGTCACGCATACATACCTGAACAATGCAATCCACTATAAGCCTCCGTACAGATTCACTTCGACTGCTTCTCATAAGAATGACAAATGGTTTTAAAATATCATTCTGGAAACTGAAGTTGGCAAGTTCTGCGCGCTCCAAATATTTCATACCAAGTTGTCGTAGAGAATCAATGGCATACATAGCAACTTTTTCATCCCGATGGCTCCCAGCGGAGATGAAATGATTCGCCAGGACAGACCATATTCTGGCCCAAACCTAAAAAATAGATTTGACTATCTATTAGCATCCAATGTGCATGTAAATTTATAAAATTCATCATGTGTCACATGTGACAAGACGTATGCATCCTCATAATAAAGATCAGTCATTTATAGTTGAGTAACATGTTTCATCACTCTAACAAAATATGTGTCCCTAGTCAATATAAAAGATAAAAGGAAACTTTTAGGCATGTGCAGCCAGTGCATTACCAAACATTTTGAAAAGGACTTAACAACTTTCTATGCAATTTGTTACAAGTGATAAGTGATTCTCACCGATTGTCTTTACTCAGAGTACTTGAACAAATTTTAAAAAATAGATGGACAAAAGGTCAATTCAGAAATTTCATTTTGCATGCTAGTGTTCACCTCAATGTGGTAGGAAACCCTTGACAAAGTAAACCTGAAAATATTGCCAAATGGATTATATTGTATAGGTCATATTATTACTCAGTGCCACGCGATTAATAAACAAAACAATGTGAAATGCGAACATATCTTTTCTAAGTAGATCAGCAAGTACTCTTACAATCACTTTATAGCCTCTGGAGCGATAACCAAATTGAAAATATTATTGACAGTTTAAAAGACATACATTGCTAAAGGCTGCTGTGGGTCAGAAACCAGTAAGTTAACCATGTTGTCAAAACCCAACAGAATTCCATTTACAATAAACTAAGGGTAGAGTAGGAACTCTTTCAGATGAAGAGATTACCATGCGTATACGAGCCATATTGTAATAGCTGATCTCAACAAGCTTTTGCAAGCTGAACACGCGTGCTGGATTCTGTTTTAATTCCTCGGCTGAGACACCACATAAAGCATTAAAAAACTCCACCACAGATTCACTGGGCAATTTGACGCTATTCACAAAGACTTGTTCGGACGGTTTTCCAGCCAACTCTCTCAGAGATTGAACAACGGCATCTCTAGATATTTGATTTGATCCTTGCATGACAGTTGCAGACACAGCAGGCGACGATGTTATATATTCAAGGCGAGAAATGCATTCCAGGACTGCATTCCATGTGTCTTGAAGAGCATCTGTGTCAGTGTCACATAAAGCCAGTAGCGTGCGAAGTGCTTCTACATTTTTACTACGCATATCCCTTGGTGCATGTAAGAAATTAAATCTGCAATGCATTTTCACAAGAATATGCGTCATGCTCCACAAAGTTTTCCATGGTGTAAAAACATGTTACCAAATTCCCATAAAAAGTGGTTTGTCATCCTGTTCAGACACTTTTTAAGGAAAAAAGCATTCAAAATTCACCAACTTTAGAGAACAAAAAACAAAAATAGTGAGAAAATCAGAGAGGTACTTATAAGGAAACACTTAGCCCTTGTTTGGTACCCATTATTTCCAAAATATATTTTTCCCTATCTTATTTTCAAACACACATTCTTCAATAAAATAATATTACACGCAAACCCAAAAATTTTCCTTATTTTTTAACCACACATTCTCCAACAGAATACTATTCCAAAATGCATTTTGAGAAAAAAATGGGGCTCAAATAGGCTCTTATTAGACGATCAACAGTGCATAAATATAGAAAAGCAAAGTGAGATTTACCTGATCAGAGATGTTAAAAATGCGTAGCGCATGGTATCCATTCCGAGAATATGTGTTATGTGTATACCTGCTCTGAATCCTTCCATACAAAGAAGAACTCTTGGTTTGTTATCTCCTTCCTCCATAGTAACAGCAAAAGTAGCAAGCAATGGCCACCCAACAGCTTCGACCATGGGACGGATAAGTTCAATGCGGTGTGAAGTATAAAAAACTCCTCTTTTTCCTCCTTGATTCCGAAAAATAGCCTGTGTTTGCTTAATAATTGCCTCACTCTCGGACCTTGAATCAGTTGAAGAATTCCTTCTGGGTAGAGCTAAATTAAGAATACTAACAAGTCGGCTCCTCTCCTCTACTTCTGGCTTATGCTTACTACTTTTCGAAATGCCAGCAGGATCATCTTTCATTTTTATCTCTTCTTTGATTATAGAATCATACGTCTCTTCTAGGAGTTCCTGAGGAGCACATTCTTCAGCATCATCCCTAGCATTGATTCGTACAAATTCACTTTTGGACATTTTTGGCCACACCATTGGATTATGAGCATCAGTATTCAACATTATAACCGCATACGCAAGAATATATGCCGTGTCCGCATTCTTGAAAAGACCAGGATTGTCTGCACAATAACTGCCAAAAAATAAAACATTGTTTCAAGTCGGAATTATTAACATCAACATGAGGAAGGGTTAAATCATCTGAATGTCAGAAAATTCTGGACGGCTTTGTTTCGCAAGGCACATTCTCTTTTAAAGCAGCATCTATAATAGAAGTAAATTTAACTTACAATAAACAGTTCTATTAAGGGGGAAGGGAGAGAACAAGAAAAATCATGGTCGTTATGTAATTGCTTAATTTTAAGACAAAATTATCTTATCTAATTACTAGTGTTTTAGCAGAATACCTGCTGCTTGCATAGAATTTTTTTTATAGCACATCTAATTATAAATTTTGTAGGCGTAGAAGTACGTTACTTTTTCATGCCATCACCATTTTCATGACCATATTTTGTAGGATTTTCCATGTTAATGATATCATAATATGTATAGTTCGTGTCCAGGTTTTAGTTCCAATGGGGAGAAAGCAGAAAAAGCACCTGGTGATTTGTTATGATTATTATTTCACTCAAGTTCGTGAAAAGATTGATCAAGGCTCAAACCACTTTAGATCGGCTAATCAGAATGCCTGACATCTTCCTCACAGAATAAGTATTTCAATTATTTCAAGGTTTTACAGTATCTAAACCTTGAGAAAACATGAAGTGTCAGCACCAATGTCTTATATGTTTCTATATGTGATTTTCATTTTCCTGTTTAAGGCTGCTTCAAAAACTTATCTGAGTTCCCATATTTACTTTTCCCGTTCGAGGGTCCTTCATAAACAGATTTGAGTATACCCCTATGCACACAAGTTGAGCAAAAAAAAAATGCCTACCGCTCTGCAAACTTCTCCATTATACGATCTATCTTCTGAGCTTCCCCTGGAAGTCGGAATCCTTTAAGGAACTCACGAATTGCAACATCAAATTTCATCCCAGAAAATTTCATGGAATCTACGAAAGCATGCATGACAGACAGAGGAAACTCCTCGTGTTGACCTAAGTAATCACCAATCATTGCCTGAGAAAGTTAAATCAGTTAATTGTAACTCTTTTAATCAAAGAATTTATGAAGCAAAACCAAAACAAAGTCTACCTTGTCCAAATTGGGAGTATTTCTCAGAAAATGAGCAACTGCAGCTGGTGTATTTTCCACCAACCCACTGGACATCAGATATTGTACGCCCTTCCTTGATTGGCGGTTGAACTGTTACATAATTGAAAAATGAAGTTAAGAGCTCTTACAAGCATTGGGCCTGCATATTTGAGGGATAAAATAGCCAGAAAATTGGGTTTTTCAAGAAAGTGGGGCATATCAACAACAAAATGCTCACGGACCCACATACCTCAGAGATAGCAGCTTCAATGGTAGACTTGTGAGCTTTCAACCTCTCAAAGTTACTTGGAGAATCTTCCCTGATTTTTGATTCACTCAATTCTGTAGTTGAAGGTTCTTGAACAGACTGTTCACCATTATTCTGCTTCTGTGATTCTCTCTGAGAGTTCTCCCAATCAACTAGTGATTTTAGCACGTTCACAAGACACTAAATGTCAAGAAACGGGTTTCAATCAAACAATTTGAACCAATGTCAGGCTGAAAAGAAGTTGCAAGAAATAAGAGTACAACAGTTGCCAAATGAACAATATATAGCAAGATAGGATATACTTGAAGTGAAGATCCTTTAATTGATCCCATCTGAGAAGCAGTAACAGACTTTGGATCCACACTTTGAGTACCCTGAGCAATTTTCGATAATGCGGTAACCTGAACAGTAAGATATCAGACAAAGATGACTTGTTAGACATATATCAGGGAACTCAGAGAAAAAACAGTTTATTCAAAAAGAATCACACCATGCGTTCAAACAAGTTGGGTGCTTCAAGATCACAATCGTAGTTAACGAAGAGATCAACAAGCATCTGAGAATCCTTACAGACCTTCTCTAGCATCCTGCCAATTTTAGATTAGATGATGTCAAAGAACACACAAAAAAATAGCACGCAAAGAACCAACTTTTAGCTAACCAAGGCTAAAAATCTCTATATATCATAAGACAAGTAAGCACTCTTTCATTTCTTTTAAGGGATGGTGACTAGATAATATTCAAACAAACTGAAGATATTCAACACGAAAACCATTTTAGAGGAAAATACTGTACCGAAGAACACTTATTTTTTGGCTAAGATCTGATCCATCCAAAGATCGTAGAACAATCAAAGGAAAGAAGACCCCAATTTCACCCTGAAAAGAATAAACATACGTTTATAGCCTAGAGATCAAAATAAATATGTTTCAATTCTTATAAAGAAATTATTACACAAACTTTTTGAAGTTTTCTCATACTTTAAGACCTTCTCTAAACCGCAACAAAAGCACTGTGAAAATTCCTGTTGCATACTGCGATGAAAAAAAAAATTATTGTCAATATAATTGCACAAATCTTCATATAAGCAAACAAAAAAACGAGCCAAAAGAGAAAACATCTGTGCTAAACCTGAAAGATGGTAGGAGATTGAGAAACTGATGCTCTCAATAATGCATATGAAAGGTGAGCTTTCGTCGAGTCAACAAACTGAAAGTTTTTTGTGAACGATTGACTAACACCTTCCAGTAAACCCTGTAAATTCCACATGATAAATAATGTGTGATGAGTCTACAGCATGCATAATATAAGCACACAACAAGAACTAATAACATGTATTACTAAATTCTTTTCAAAACAATCAACATCCACTTAGTTTTAATTTTTTCCCCACGCAAAGAATAAGTATGGCCATTGCTTTCATCTAACCCGTCTTACTAATACAATGATTTCATCAATAAACCCATATTTCAATCCCAGAAATTAACTACGAAACTGAACATTAATCTTTCTTGGTCCAATTATTTAAAATACTTCACAAACACAGGATAAAAATCTGAATTGGTTGTACATACCTACATGATTGTAATTTGTGAACAGCTACCACATATAATAAAAGAAAAACGGCCAACAGTTCAATACAATAGGCAAATGGAAAAAACAAATAACTCATCTGCCTGCAAGTATATATGAAATGGGAGGAAACTGGACTTCAAATGGAAAGAGAATGGTGAACAGGGAAGGAGAAAGGGAAGAAACTTGAGACTGCTCTTGATGAGTAAAGCAGGTAAAAAAGTTGGTAACAGAAAGGGAGAAGGATGCATATGCCTAAAGCCCACATATTTCAGTCTGTCTAAACTTTGCCAGATTGAACACAAGGAAATTGAAAATATATATTGCCTAACTTTCATTCTCACAATCTTTGGAGTATGAGGTCAAACAAATGAAATCCTCTCAGACCTTGATACATAACCGAACAAGAAAAATTGATAAGCAGAAATTTGGGTATATACATTCTCTAGGCTGTGAACTTCCATTCAACCATAACTTAGTACGAAACATACAGAGTAGATTGAAAGAAATTGGCGTGGAATTAAAAGAGTATTCTTAAGCATCCAACCACCACATGCAAGCTTGTTAGTTGGAGATAAATTCCCACAACTAACCTGCAGAAGCTCCAGGGAGAGAATACGCGTTTTGGTAGTAACTTCATCCTTATCTTCCTTCATACCCATCTACAAATATATCAAAAAATTATATCGAAACAATCACAAATTAGAATCTAGAGTAGAATATAAACAAGATGCTACATACAAACCTTACAGAGGGTGCGGAAAAGAAGTAGAGCATCACGTTGTCCAATATTCATGCTCCCTAGGTCCTTTCCTCTGAGAGAATTCACAAGTTGAAGGTGTAAGAACCCAAAAGTGGATTATTGTTTATGTACAGAACAAGACACTTCAAGTTCATATATTTGAAAGACATATGATGAATGGACTTCAACTTTTGATATCTGCACTCCATGTCTGCGAGGAAACATGGAGTGCATAAATCATGTTATGGGGGTTATTAGTAAATTTCTTTTCATAATTATAACAATCTCAATCTTCATATGGTATCCATACCTTGTGACATTTTCACCATCTTCATGCAAAGCCTTCTCAAGAACAGCCTCTAAACCCTGTAAAAGAACGAGTTCCGTCTCATAATTTTCAGTTATCAGATGGAAAATTTTCTCTCACTCAAAGAGGAAGACATAAATATGTGAAACACTTGGTAATTGGTATAGAGTTATTCAGCTGTAGCAAAGTGCATAATCATATGGTGCAAGGCAACAAAGATATGAGTAGCAAAGCACCTTGATATCAGTGCCACCAACAAAGTTTTGAAGTTCATCGCCCAGATTCATTCCTTGCTCATTCCGGTCACTGGATGACACTTGATCAACCTTTGTGTTCGACCCATCTTCTGAAGTAGCTTCTTTACATGCAACAGTACTGGAAGGGGAAGTAACCTGAATCACCAGGGAGTGATTATTGAGAATCAACTAAATGGCAAGAAACAAAAGAGTTCTGAAATGAAACTTCTATTGCATACCGAATCAGTTTCCATCCGTCTGAATATGATACTGAGCATCTGAGTCAGCATGGCTTTTGAAGTTGCTTGGTTTATAGGACTCTTGCTAAACATCCAAAACAGACGCCATTAGCTCTATATGAAGTTAAAATCAATCTAACCTTGACAAAGTATGAACCATTACCTATTAAGAGCAATATTATAACACACCCTGATGACTCCAAGCAATGGTTCGCCATGAACTGCATTAGAACAAGGCAAGACGGCACATATAATTAACTAAACCTTTTTAAATCTGAGAAATTTAGGTCTGTTCAATAGTGCCTCTGTCCAACATGGATGAAACTTATTGACAGGAGGTTAAATAATATTTGAAGTGGCTATTAAACAAAGTGAAGCAACCAAAGCAAAGTGATTACATGGGAAACACCTAAGCCAAGGGATTTGAAATTCTGAAAGCACAAATTAGAAAAATCAACCATCATCCCACAACACCAACTCTATAATGAAGTCAATGTAGCTTCCTTCATATCCTTGATGCCTTTTCATGTTGCAAAATCCAACAGCTTGTTTTACCATCAACATATGAAACAACTTAGCAGATATGTAGTTTTGAATAATCATGTCTTCAGAAAGTGCCTACATTTTGCTGTGTAGAAGATCTGTGGACAGTCACGTGTAGAAGATTGCCAGGTGGCAAGAACGGACCAGTGCAGCTCCCAAAATCAAATGAGAACTTGGATGTACTAAAGGTGAAAATAGGCTAGTCTAAGGGACTCAGAGGAGATGGCAAGCTCTACGAAGCCAAGAAAATTAAAAAATCTTGGCTCTTGAGAAGGAGAAAAATTAACAAAATGGCACCAGGAGACAATTTGAGGCATAAAGAGATTGCTTGAACCTTTCTGCACATCTTAAAAGTATTATGTGCCACAACTTGTATTACTCTTAAGAGGTTTCATTTTATGCATGAGGTGCATTACATAATTTTCACGTATATTTACTTCAAAGTTGTTTTCAGTCTTTCAAGTTGACAGGTTTTACAAAATAATTATCCTGTACTTCTATTTTAGTGGAGTGAACATGACTATCGAAATGTCTTGGTTATGAACTTCAAAAGAGTACTTATTCTCAGCAGTAAAAGTATGGCCTTCCTAGAGCAACATATAATATGCCTCTGTACACACTATAATTTTGCTTCTTTCTGACTTTCATTGACTTCCCGACTCTCTGCAATCACTCAGGCTTTTTACACAACTAGTCCTATCCAAAAATATCACAACTTTATTCCGCGGAAAGAAACATTCTATCAGTTGATAGTAAAATAGCAACATGTTATTAGAGCGAAAACTTAAAAGGGACCAACATAAAAACATGAATAACAGATCTCATAAAACACATATAATATAACAAAATACTCTTTCTTCCCAATTTCAAGTTCGCTAAATTGTGATGACAATATATTTATAAAAAAATCATGCTAAGGAATATTAAGCGAGCATACCCCTGAACTTAGTCGATGCTACAGCAGAAAGAAGCACCTTCAATACTTGAAGAGTAGTGCTGCATTTCATTCTCTCAGGAGTTACATTCAGTAAATACCAAACAAATAAAGAAAAAAGTATCAATGTCCAATGTGCTGGGGTGTCTACAGTATACCTGTCAGGTGATGAATTATCTGCACAACTGCAGACCATGTTGAGAATATCAGTGAACAATTGCGCATTTTTAGCACCATCTAGACCAGGATCGCCCTCAAGGTGATTGTATCCAATGAGTTTCTGTTTTCGAAAATTAAGCAGATTAGAATGAGATACATAATGTTTAATATCCATGAAATAAAAGTTCATAGGTTCTTTAAATGAGCATCTAGCCTGGTACAAGCTGTTATGTCATCATTAAAATATTCAAATCCAGTATGGTACGTAATTTTGTGTTCATGAGCATGAAGTGCGATGTTTCTAACTTAATGGTTTGAAAAGCAAAATCAGTCTCCCCTCCCCATTTCATTAGATAGGTAAAACGTCCTTGACATTCATGGAGGTGCAATCACACACGCAAGGAATACACAGTAACAAGAAAAAGCTGAATGAATTACAAAATATCAACTTTCTGATGCCAAATGTTAAAAGTAACCGAAAAACGTCTTCTGCAAAATAATTTTTAAAGCTGAATATCAGTGACCAAAACAAGAACCTACATGAAGGCAATCCAGCGCAAGCTCCACGACTTTAATGTTCTTGGTCTCAAATGCAATTCGAAGTGGATTCAGGACAAGCTCAGCCTGAGCTCCTCCTAAAGTATGCCCTGCATTTGCTAATGCTGTCGTGATAGATCCACTACTGTCTGTAGGCAGGCTAGCAGATTCCACCTCCTCAGCAGCAGCTGGAGCATTGTTAGATTGATCTGATTCCGTCGCAGATTTTTCAGCTCCAGCATCAGTTGCAGGTAAATTGCTGAAAGAAATGTGTTCCCAAAAAATTAAAACTACAGGAATACTGCAAACAAAGAGACTTGCACAGTTGAGATCAAGATTAATACTACTTTCCATAGCATCGCCATCCACTGTTTCTCATGGAAAAATGGTGAATATGATTGAAAATAATCAGAGACACGTGGATCCATGGACACTAGTAATGGGTTTGAAAAATTGACCAAAGGGCGAGGAATAGCTGGAACAGAGATTTGGCACGAAAGAAGGTTAGAAAACTACAAAGTTACATATGCAGTACGCACCTTGTCGCTTCAACTGAGGATGCTGCTTGGTTGGATTCACCAGAATTAGATTGCTGACTGTTGTCCTTTGCACTGTCTGGAGAGGTAGAGACATAAATACTACTTTTGTTAAATCCACTAATGAAAATTTGATAAATAGGAAGCAATCACAGAATTCACTTAAAAGCAAACAAACAAGTAAAGCAAACAAACAAGTAAAACATCAGTGCTCCATTTTTATTTTATTTTTTTACTTCTCATATTCTAAAACATTGAGCCTATGTTTCGTTCAAGTTTATAATCCCTTTTTATCCATAAATTTCAAGGAACCCACATGTACAAACTCACTGATCTACCACTCATTTTTAACTATTTATAATTTCAACAGTTTATAAACACTTACTAAACTACCTTTCAAAAAAAATAAACACTTACTAAACTTGCTTTGAAGGTGTACTCATCAACATTTTTTTGCTGTGTAATATTTGATGCATCTCACTCAAAAGCATTTTGATACAAATCCATGATATTGAAGAAAGATATATCCGAACATCAAATCAAATGCTCATCATAGAATAAGCTTGTGAATTTCGTGGAATGATATTGTAGAGTTTCCTTCCCTGACACAAAAAATATGGTTTTGGCAGGCATGAACTGGACCAACACATTGATGAAATCAGGATACCTTTTTCAGATACATTTAAGTTATTGAATTAACAAACTAATCGTCAAGTGATCAGAGAAGGAGATTGAGATCGATTTGAAACTTTCTTCTAGCAGTATTTATGCAGCTGAACACAATGGACCATGAACTTAGCTTTGTTGTGGTCAAACTGTGTGAAATAGTAAATAGAAATCACATCACATTACAAGAAGCCCTAAATTTTCCCTGGGAGAGAGTAGCCATCTCTTGCTCCTCTCTTTAGTAATCATTATCATCCCCCCTCGTCCAAAAAAAATACACACCTCCGGAAACCCCTAAATTTAATCCACTATTAAACAGTAAAATGATGCAGATAGCGTAGGCCAAAAGTTGAATAGGATGTAAGCAGGAAAAACTATGTAGTTCCAATGTACAATCAATCAACACGTGTAGCATATTTTGTAAGAAGTAAATGGCTTTTGCTTTCACACAGAATCATTCAGTAAGCAGTCAATCAACCAATCCACGTTGGCATGATAGATAATCAATATATATCTTTAGATCGTACACAGTGTTCGTAAAAGCTGAACATGAGTTTCACTTTCTTCAAGGAACCTTGAGACTTGTACTTCCAAGAGTGACAATTTACTAAAACAGTTCATATAAGTGGCGTAAAATATTGAAACTGTAAATGGAATAGCTTGGGTTTGTCAATTACCCTATAGATTTAGTCCATAAACTGAAATATTCTTTCGAAACTTCAACAATTCCATGCAACCCAAGTAACAGCCTCCAAGTGATATTTCGCATGTGTTAGCTTGAAAAAACTGACATCTATAGATAAGTAAAAAATCACCCTTTAAAAAGCCTTTTTCTGGTACTTTAGAAAAGGACTGACTTCACGTTTAGAATAGAAATAACTTTGAATGAGATGATTTCACCCTTTCTAATAAAAAATGGTTGAAAATATGAAAACACTAATTGCAGATAAGAAGAATGGAAACCTATGGAAATGATTAGTGCCCAGATTGAGCTTCATTCATATGTACCTAAATGCTATCTTCTCCAGACTTTAAAAAATATACACTTTATAAACTAAAAAAAAAAAATTTAATAAAACTAGCAAGTTGCAGTGAAAATGGATTAAATAGCATTACAAGCTAGACCAAACGCGAAGAAGATGAGCCTTATACGTTCAACTAGAGTGCAACAGGATGGCTGATAAAGAGCATGGTGTCAGCCTGCCAAATATAACTGGTTACATAAATAGTACACACCCAGTAGTTACATCTCCACTATCACATATTCTTAGTCCAGCTAACAAGTATAAATTTTTATCCAGACATAAATAGCACATAGTCTGACTATAGAGCTTAGTTGGTTGACGCGTGAATGGCACTTACCTAGAACTTAGGACTCAAACTATAGCATATCATAATCATCTAGATCACAAAACCCTAGTCATTGGTGTCAATATATGTTTTCGGTTCCATAACCCATTGAAAAGCCATCACATCATATTGAAAACTGTAACTTGAGTGTTCCGTTACAAATTCTTCTATGGTCCATTTGAATCCATCATACCCAAAATAACATCTAGAAAAAGTAATTTTTAATGACGCCAACAAAATTTAGTCTAGTAAGATTCACCTAAATGCTTGTTTCAGTAGATAACAAAAAGCCATTCAACCAGCCATTCCTTTGGTTATCATTGAGAAATTAACTGGGCGAAAGCTTACTAAAAGAAACTTGAAATTACAAAAAACATTTGCATGCATGAATACAAAAATTGAGTAACAGATCTGGGGCATGTACCTATGTAAGTCTGGATTGCAGACTGAAGATTAGTGTATCTTTTGTTGGCACACTCTTTGAGCATAGACTCAAATGCCCGCGTCACAAACCCACCTGCTGCACCCCCTGCCATTTTCCTGCCCTTTCTTCCACTATTCAATCGAATTACCAGTCAAAATTTGTGGGGGGAAATAAATACTGGGATTAGATTAGATGAGACCTGGAATTTTTAAACATTTTATTCGAGATCTTGGGTTCTGAATTTAAATAATTTGTAGGGGAAACGAAGAAATTGTTACCTTTTTTCTTCTTCACAGGTGCGAAAATCGTAACACCGAAGAAAAGTCAAGAGATCTGGCCTAGAAACAAATGAATGAATAGATGGAGAGACTATGCACTTGCAGATTTTACGCTGTGACGCACCTGATTTTATATTGCTTTTGAAACTCCGACGGGGATTGTGGAAACAATAAACCCCATAGTCGCATTGGCTCATCCATGCGACTTTTGGGACTCTAATTATTTCTCCTCCTTTTAATTTATACTTTAATAAATTATTTAAAACTTTAATAAATTATTATTTGCACCACTTTTAAATAATTTATTATATCATTTGTCTTATAAATTTTTTCGTCAAAATTTTATCTTCAAACTTTAATTAATTAGCATCTCATTGTTTATAATGATTTCTACCAAAATACTCTATTTGCTCTCTTTGAAATTAAGATAAAATATTCTATCGCACTTTTTTATTTATTGTCAATTTTACAATCTCCCAATGGCCCTTTTAGAAGAGAACAATTACTATCAGGTTGAAAAAAAAAAAAAGTTAGGGACAAAAGGACTATAATGAGCAAACCTTAGGAACCTTGGGTGCAATGAATTATGATACAAGAAGTAAAATATGTGATTTGAATATAACTACTCATAGTTTAGGCTACGTTGGAGCCCCATTTTTATCCATAAATGAGTTTTATAATAGTAATTTTTTGAAAAATGTGTGATTAAAAAGTGAGAAAATATAAGATTTTACCTGTAAAATTATTTTATTAGGAGAACGCATGATTAAAAATAAATTTGAAAAAAAATGATTTTTTAGATAATACGGCTCAGACATGGGCTTAATTCAATGATCTCCCGAATTGCAAGACCATTCTGAGGATTCCTAGAGAGTTGTGTTTATATAAATATTTTGAATCGGAAACATTCATTTGAAAAAAGTGAAGAGTCAATCATCATAGGATCTGACGTATATTTAAAAAAGGAAAATTGCACTATTTGCTTTAAGGGGTAAAGTCAGTTTGTATAGAAAACATGCACACATGATCGTGTGATAGAAAATGAGCGATTGGATTAATTGTGTTTGTTTTGAAAGACGGTGTGAAATTTTGTCAAATGTAAGTTTTGAAAACAATAGTATAAACGAGGATGTACATGTAGCATGATTGTTATTTTTAGGGTCATCTCAATGTATTAGGTGACTTAGGCTCGTGTAAGGCTCTCGATTTGTGAGAGACCCTAGAATTTTTAAAATATCTTTTTGATATTTTTCATAAATCCCGACAAACAAACGACCTATCCTATTTAAAAAAAAAAAAAACCTAATAAATCATTTGATTCATTTTATTAGTTTCAAGAATCAAGACATGTATTATTTTTTTTTTTTTTCCTTTTTTTAACGGTTTATTCCCAACTATGAAGACTGTCTCTAAATCGTTCCTTATCACAATAAAATCAATTAAACCCCAGCTTATTTTATGATTAAACTTGCAATCAATGTAGAACCCATTTTCTTGGAAACGTTTTTGACTCAAGATAAGTGTTTCTTTTGGGAGAAATTGTTTGGAGTAATAAATAACTTTTTGAGATTTGTTGATTAAAAAGTAATTAACGTGTAAAATTATTTTATTAAAAGAATTTTAAATAAGACATGTCAAGCTTATTTTTTCTGTATTCGCACATCAATAGACAATTGATTAAATTAACATTGTTTTTGTAATTTTCTCTCGAAATATTGAAACACTTTTTTAAATTCACTCATGTTTAGAAATTTTAATGTTTTCTTACGTAAGAATCTTAAAACATGTAGGGTGGAAAATAAGGCAGGCAATAAGAGTGACAAGTGAATTGAACTATTTGATACCCTAAAACGAACCATTAGATGGATGTTCATGTTAGAATGATTTGTGCACAATTATTGGAGATCTTAGAGTATCATATGATTTTGTTAATGATAGGAAAAATCTATAGAATTTCCTAATTGATATTGTAATTGGTGTGTTTTATGTAATTACTTAATTAGGTCAATTAGTTTATGTTTCCTAAATTAGTTGTCTCTGTACCTATATAATTTTGCCTCCAAGAGAGATGAATAATACGAAAAACTGCTCCACTACTACTATGTTTATCATGGCATCAGAGCCAACATAGTTGATATACCTACTTCTGAAATTGTAAACTACAATATTTCCACGACTACCCTATCCTAAATCAATACTTCCATTGCTACTCTTATATTTTCTCTACAAAAATGGTTGGTGATACGTCTGATAATTTCAGAATTGCACCTGAAAAACTGACTGATCGAAATAACTATGATTCCTTGGCTCGTATTCCTCGTATGTCCATTGCCAGCAGGAAGAAACTTAGCTATATTACTGGTACAAAGAAGGCCCCTCTGAAAACTAATGTTGAAGACTATGAAACTCGGGAGGAGGAAAATTGCAATGTTCAGACACGGCTTCTCAATTCAATAGAGAAACATGTGAGAGTTCTCTTTGATCGTCTTCCTACAGCAGCAGCAATCTGGAATGCTGTAGAGAAGACCTATACTGTAAGTAACAATTCATCCAGAATATATGAGTTAACACGGAGATCTATCAACATCAAACAAGAAGGTCGTACCCTTGAAGTTTACTATGAAGAATTACAAGCTATATGACAGGAACTTGATGCTATCAACCCTCCTCAGATCAAGAATGAAATTGACCTCTGCATTCACTTAGCAACTATCACAATTTTTCGAGTTTACATCTTTTTGGCAGGATTAGATTCTCATCTCGACGGAGCTTGTGCCCATGTACTTCGTTCTGATCCCCTTCCTGATGTCCTAAAAACTTATGCCATGATTTGTGAGGAGAATACTCGCTTAAAAACTATGGGGAGTGAGGAAAATACAAGTGGTAGTGTCTTAGCTGAACATAAAGGGAAGGAGGGCAGCTTATATGAGTCTCCAAAACCCTTCTTCGAATTTGGTTATGGTGGATTAAATTCGGCTAAAGATGAGCGAAAATGCACTCATTGTAATGGTAAAAATCATACAGTGGACAAATGTTGGAAGCTTCATGGTCGACCTTATTGGGCAGATGAACTCATTACAAAAAAATAAGGAAGTAGAGTATCACTTGCTACCACTCCAATTATTGAAAATGAAGAAGAGGCCAAGTCAGGTAACTTTGTTTATGCTCTATGTACTTCTACTTCTTCTTGTGATAATAAATGGATAATTGACATTGGAGCAACGTATCATATGACTAATAACCCTAAGATAATAACCTTAAGAAATTCACTACCTTCACTAAAAATTGCTCAAAATACTCTGTCAGAATTGCCAATGGTCAGATAATCTTTGTTGCTGGTATTGGTACCATTCAACTTACACCCAACATCAAGTTGTCCAATGTTCTTCTAGTTCCCACTTTAGAAACTGATTTGTTGTCCGTGTCTAAACTCATAACTGCATATTCCTGTCATTTTTTCCCAACACATTGTATTTTTCAGGACCTACATACTTAGGAGGAGATTGGATGTGGTTTTAAGATAGGGGACTTGTGATATTTTCAGCAAACTGCTCAAAATATTTCAGCAAATCAGACCAGTAAGCATGTCCTAGAGAATGAAAAATTGATTTGGTTATGGCATCAACGTCTTGGACATCCATCATTTGGCTACTTGAAGCATCTTTTCCCAACCTTGTTAGAGTCTTGTAATAAATAATTTAAATGTTCTACTTGTGAGACTTGTATCTTAGCTAAAAGCCACCATGCAGTATTTCCAAAAATTGATAATAAAGCATCAATGTCATTTACGCTAATTCATTCGGATGTATGGGATCCCTCACAACATTCTACTTCTTGTGGTATGCGATGGTTTATTACTTTAATTGATGATTGCACTCGGATCACATAGAGTTATCTACTTAATCAATTGCACTCGGATCACATAGAGTTATCTACTTAAGCACAAGAGTGATGTAAACAAAGTTGTTAAACAATTTGCACTATGGTCCAAAATCAGTTTTCTACAACTATCAAAGTACTACGTTTAGACAATGAAGGTGAATATCTTACAAATGAGCTTGTTGTTTTCTTTCAATCACAAGGCATCGTCCATCAAACATCATGTACTAATACATCACAATAGAATGGTGTTGCCGAGCGACTCAATCGCCAACTTCTAGAGGTTACTCGAGCTTTATTGATTGAAAAGAATGTTCCTAAGTATTTGTGGGGTGATGCTTTGCTATCTGCTATGTATGTCATCAACCGAGTCCCTTCTAGAGTTTTTGCATTTCAAACTCCTCTTCAGTTCTTCGCTGCAAAGATACAAGACATGCCCCTTGTCTCTAATCTCCATCCCAAAGTCTTTGGATGTGTTGCTTATGTCCACATTCACTCTTATCAACATAGCAAACTATCACCTCTGGTTATCAAATGTGTTTTTTTAGGATATAGTTCTCATAAAAAAGGATACCGTTGTTATCACCTGCCTACCCAAAAGATGTATATCACTATGGATGTGACAACAAATCTGCAATTGCAATAGCCACAATCCCGTACAACATGATCACACCAAACATGTAGAAATGGATAGGCACTTCATTAAAGAAAAGTTGGTTGCTCGGATTATTGAAGTTCCATTCGTAAAATCTGAAGACCAGTTGACTGATATCCTAACCAATGCAGTTTCAAGTAGAATGTTTTTCAACTCACTGGACAAGTTGGACATGCAAGATATCTATGCACCAACTTAAGGGGGAGTGTTAGAATGATTTGTGCATGATTATGGGAGATCTTAGAGTATCATATGATTTTGTTAATTATAGGAAAAATCTACAGAATTTCCTAATTGATATTGTAATTGGTGTGTTTCTTGTAATTACTTAATTAGGTCAATTAGTTTATATTTCATAAATTAGTTGTCTCTATACCTATATAATTTTGAGAGATGAATAATATGAAAAACTGCTCCACGACTGCCATGTTTATCAGTTCAATGTACTTGCTTTGAAAAGGGTTACAGCAAAATCAAGAAAGAAAATCCCCCCAAAAAAAAAAAATGAAGAAGAAGAAGGAAAAAAAAAAGAGAGAAGAAAAGAAAAACACAAGAAATTCTAAGGAAACAAACATGTTTTATGCACGACGCTTCAGTTCAATAAAACAATTTTCCTAAATATATTATGTCAAATGTAATAAAATTCTAATAGAGATTTTCATCTGCAGAATATATATTACCATTTTCATCCTTAAATCTCACTCTGTTTTTTGTATTGTCACAACCCCCTGGACTTACATATCCATCAATGCTAACAGGCCTCGAATCCATTCGACTGGAGNAAATGTAATAAAATTCTAATAGAGATTTTCATCTGCAGAATATATATTACCATTTTCATCCTTAAATCTCACTCTGTTTTTTGTATTGTCACAACCCCCTGGACTTACATATCCATCAATGCTAACAGGCCTCGAATCCATTCGACTGGAGGTTTCGATGTACCTGCTACTGCTTGAACTTGAACAACAATCTGTATCAAAAACTGAACTGCCTTTATCCTCTTGTTCATTGTCCATATGTCGATTAAGATCTTCGTTGGGTTCACTTGTAGATGGGATACGGGCTGAAAGAAGCTTAGGAAGGGCACCACCCGATGGAACCATTGCTAAGAAACTGAGAGCAGCCACAACGTCACCTATAAAAGGACGGACTGATGGATCCTCCTGAAGACACATGGCTGCAATTCCGACAGCTTGATTTAAGCTTGTCACTGGAAATTCCCGACTAAGACGTGGATCTGCCATTTCTGGAAATCTCTTCGGGTCTCTGAAAAAAGATTGTGCCTGTTCGATTATTCATATGCACAATGCTGAATCAGTTAGACAAATGCATTGTGTATGATTTGATAAAGTTTGGTGTAAGTTGAGTTTACGTACCCAAGTAACTAAATTTTGCTCGTCTACCGGTCGTGAGTTGTCAAAGGCTCTACGTCCTGTGATAAGCTCTAGTAACACAACTCCAAAACTGTATACATCCGATTTCAGTGACAATTCACCTTGTCTTTCGTACTCTGGTGCTGAGTAACCGTAAGCTGCCATGACCCTTGGTGTTACATGCATCTTATTCCCACTCTGTACAAGCTTGGCAAGCCCATACTGAGAGAGTCTAGGGTTCGACTCTTCATCCAACAATATGTTTGAGGATTTTAAATCACGATATATAATTGGGGGATTACCCTTCTCATGTAAATATTCAAGTCCTTCCGCAACACCTGAAGCTATTTTCATTCTAGCCGACCAATCTAATAATTTTCTCTCCGTTGAAGCATCTACAAAGATAAATAAAGAATCTATTTAATATCAAGAGAACAGCATCATGAACAAAAGTTAAGGTCTCATAGCAATAGATTATTGCATGTTCTTATTAGCATTTAGTATCGAAACACAAAGCTTTGCGTACAAAAAAAATACCGAATAGGTAATCATCTAGAGATCCCGATGGCATGTATTCGTATACCAAAAGCCTTTGCTCTCCATCAGCACAATATCCAATGAGAGAAACCAAATTCGGGTGGCGAAGGAGACTCAACATCAAAACCTCGACTAGAAACTCTTTAGTTGCTAGTGTCCCGCTCCTGTCCAGTTGCCTCACAGCTACAACCTATTCAACATTAGAAGAAATTTAACGTTGTCTTGTTTAACAGTCATGGGGGCCTAGTCGTTGAAGTTAAAATAAAGAAAAGTTGGTAATCTGTATTACCTGGCTGCTTGGCTGAAGTTTCCCCTTAAATACTCGTCCGAATCCACCTTCACTCAATAGACATTCTTGACGAAAATTCTTCGTTGCAGTGGCAAGTTCACGGAAAGTGAAAATTTTTGCGGCATTATTACCATTTTCTACTGCACCATGAGCTTCAGCATTGTTGCTATTAGCCTCTGCTAATGGAATTTGTTTGCTGTTTACTGGAGAGAAAGAGGAAACAGTAAATTCTCTGAATCTTTCAGCATTTTCTCCCATCATTATTTCCACCGTATATGTTATGGCATGTTTAGTCGGGAGGATGTAACTTCTTATATAAAAATATTTTCTTTCTGACCTTTTTTTTAGTTATTCATTTGTTAAGTAAGGCAAAAATAGTTGAGTATGACACGCCATTGATTCGTTGAACAATTAAAGAAGACCGATTTTCCATCAGAGTTGAGGTCGACATTTTACATTAATTCGACATAGAGACGTACCAGCAGGTGGGTTTGGCGGAATGATCTCTTTGGCCTGAGCTACTGCCTTGTTTTTCCTGCAAAGTTTCCTAAGTCGTAAACACGGGAAGCATCTCATTTCTTGGCTGACGCTTTCCAATATCAAAAATATAATTGAAAAACAGAGAAAAATATCGAATGAAACAAGAACAAAATCCCCTTAAATATGGCAACGTTATTCAGAAAAATATATAAATCCCATTATGCAGAAGAGTGTTGAAGAAGAAAAATGCATGGGAATGGGGATGGGTCCTCCAGGAAGAATTGAAGGACCCCAATGAAAATGGCAACAAAGCACGAAAATCTTGAGAAGAAATGATTCATATGTAGAAGAAGATAGACGCCATGTTTATTGTGAAGAAGAATTTTTTCATTGAATTTTCTCTCAATCCACTCCGGAGAAAAAGGAGGAGATTTGAATGGGCATTTTTCAATTTCATACAACGTGGGATGGAATGGGAATATGGATCTCAATTCTCAACAACTTTTTGAAATCCTATTTTGGTATGGAAATGTTCACGACGTGATTTTGACTCAAATAGTTGAAGGGGATTTAAATAAATTAAGTACACGTTTGGTAGAAATTTTATTTGAGTTAAAATCAACAATTAATTTTGATTACATGTTTTCGTATGATTCATAACTTTTCAACTATATATTTTATCTACTTTTATTAAAATCTACTAAAAATCTGATTTTAATTCCCACCAAACCAAACGTGGACTAATTTTCGTAAAATTCTTCTTAAAATTGATAATTAATTTTCTCTTTAGAATACCAACACCAACGTCATATTGTTTTTAAATACGAAAGAAAATTATTTAATGCCCTATCATGGTATTCTATAATTACAAAATCTAATTATTTAGTTCCCTAGAAGATTTGGTTCAACGTGCCACCATTTTCTCTTTAGAATATTTTCAATTTGAATACTTGGATGCCATGGTTGATGTCTAGTTTTAAACATTAATTACAATTATAAAAAGCAATCATACTACAGTGCCATCGTGATTAACAAAGATGTTGACATAAAATTACATAAGAGTCTATCATTAGACTGTTTTAAACATCGTCATCATTTCCAATCATCTAAGAATCTGTCAACCTCAATGTCTCAATTCATCTGGTATAGTGGTGACAATCGAGCCGAGCGACTCATCGGCTCGCCCGTTTGATTCATACTGTAGATGTCCACGAATCGCTCAGGCTCGGTAGGCTCGACTCGTCAAATTGACGAGCCGCTCGGCGAGCTCATTTAGGCGAGCATGAGCTGCTCGGCTCGTGGCTTGCATAATTTATTAAAAAAAATAAAATTTAAAGATTGAATATTAGGTTTAGTAATATAAAAAAAATAAAAAATAATTCGAGCTATCGCTCGACTCGTTTTGGGCGAGCTCGGGCACGAGCCGAGCTCACCCAAAACCCAACGAGTCGAGCTTAAGCTCGGCTTGTGGGTCATGAGCCACGAGCTCGTGCTCGTGCGGGTATGGGTCGAGTCGGCTTGCTAGTATAGTGGTTTAACCCTATAAAAAGTATCATTTTAAGTAAATTTATTTATAAGAAAAAGTAATAATTTAAAAATAAATAATATTTTAGCAAAGATAAATATTCCTTTTGAAAATTTGTACCGCTCAGTATGGATTAAAATTTCAAATTTTAATATAAATAAAAATCAATAATTAATTTTAATTAAGAGATTCGAAATGTTTTAATCAAACATCTCAATAACTTTTATTAAAATTTAAACCTGGGGCTGGCTTAGAGCATGTTTGGTAACAATTAAAATTGAAAATATGTTCGTTATTGGGTCCCACATGTCTAATAAAAATCAACAACAATGATTAATTTTTCAATTTTAATCCGATTTTAATATCTACCAAACAGACTCTTACACATATTTGGGTTAATTAATGAATATATCAAAGAAATTATGGGAAAAAATACATGAAAAATTAGATAAGCAAAAAAGTTGTACATTCGGCAACAAGACTTGTTCTCTACTTCTGCCATAATTTCTGGGTTTCCGAGGTAGTGTATGCTCACTGAGTGGCGAGTCATGAGTTGTCTGCAACTCACTCCCAAACCATTTCTTCCCCGGGCTCACCCAAAACTCAGAACGGCGGCGTTTCGACCGAACCCACAAAGACTCGGCGTTCATCTCAAGTCCCCTTTACACTGTTTCTTCTCCAAAGTTTCCTGTTCATTGAACTCGCCTTCAGTGAATACCGATGCAGAAAAGGCGGCGTTTATTCATTCCTCACAAAACGCCGACGTATTAGCCGACTCGGAGTCACGAAATGAATCCCTGAATTTTGAAGTGAGAGTTCCCAGCGTTCTAGCTAATATAATTCCAGCTCCCAAATTGAGTTTGAGTGACAAAGCTTTCTTTCTACTGGCATTCATTGCTTGCACGGTAAAAATATACTTCTTATTTTTTTCTCAATCTTAAATTAATTAAAATTTCAATTTCTAAAAATTGAACAGTTTTTTATTTTTTGATAATTTTTCTATGAATAACTTTTTATTAAATTTGACAATGAATGTTAACACATGCAGACTTCTGTTGCATTCACGAGCTTAGTAGTTGCAGCTGTTCCGACATTATATGTAAGTTTTTCTGAATTTTATTTGTCTATTTTTAACTCTGTACCAAATTTGAATATGCTTTTGGATCAAATGCATTAATGAAATTCGTGGTCTCTATACTTTGGTAAAGAATGGGTTCTTATGATATTTTTTTGCATCTGCTTCTGCCATTTTGTTAATGTAGTTTGGTGTATGGACGAGACTTTAGCTTATTTTTGTTCTTTGGTACTGTCCAATACTTTATGGACCTGTCAAGCTAGCCATACATTACAAATCCATCCAAGGGCGTAAGCATGTTGAGATGGATTAGAACCGAAAAAATTGAACAAAAACAGTAAGATAAACTTGATCCCCAATGAGGTGGCTATCTCCCAGCTTGGACGTTCGATTTCCTTATGTTTACCTCACCACCCCCACAGACCCCCATCACAAAATAATTAACACTTTAGAGAAGGAGCCAAATAAGAACCAAACCGGTCCAGTGAGGCTTGGAGAATGAAGACTGGAGGTTTACTTCTTTTCTTTGTGCTGCAGGCAATGGGAAGGGCTGCAATCTCTCTTTCAAAATTGGCTGATACTGCTCGTGAGGAGCTCCCCAGCACAATGGCTGCAATCAGGCTTTCTGGCATGGAAATAAGTGATCTCACTCTAGAATTGAGCGACTTAAGGTAACAAGTTAAGCGATTAGTAGCATGTTATTTTCATTCTAGCATATGTCCATTATGAGGAATGTTTTCAGCCTTTGTTTTTACTTTCATCATAAGAGCAGGGAGTCCTTTTTGGGGGAAAATTAATCTCGAGGAATGTAAACAAATTTGAGTTAAAAAAATAAGTAGGCTTTTACTCGTGTGACAAAAGATGAAGAAAGAATACATGATTTATAAATCACCCAACGCCTTGAAAACTTTTGCGAGTTAGTGATCCAATATTTTTTTGAATAATTCATGATCATGGATTTGAAATCCTAAATTTCTAATGTAAAAGCTGTGGGCAATGGCAATGAGCTCGGCAACTTCTCATTCCAAAAGACATTGTTATGAGCAATTAGAGATTCTAATGTAAAAGACATTTTGTTTTGCTACATTTTAATATTTTAAATGAACTTTAGTCTCTTCTGGTATACCAAAATAGTCTACATTTAGTGGTCCAGGACCTGTGTAGTTGATAAATGAATTTCTGATCGTGAGTGCCTACTCCTTCATAATACAGCAAGTCTGCTGGTGGAATGATTACCTTTCCGGGCAGATATCATATAGACTAAATTAAAATATGAAGAAATACGAAGCAAGTCAAGAAGGCACAAATGCACGTAGAAATCAATTTTCAGCAGCAAAAATGGCAATAAAGACTTCTATGCTAGATGTATTTGCTTTAACAGTTCTAAGTGTAGATAAATTTGTTGCTTCCCAAATAATATTGGATGTCTTTCATTTTGGCCAACTCGTAGAATCACATTTAAGTCCGAATCCCATGGAGCCCTAGATTTGGCATCAAATGATACTATTGTTTTGCTCAATCATTTATTTACTCATTGTTCCGAAGGTCGGTGGTTTTGATTCAGGTATCTAATATTATAAATAGATAGAAATAAGTGGTAGATAAGTCGGTAGCACTTGTGGATCCCTCAAAATGTATGGATAAAAAGTGGATTGAGTGTTTATAAACCACTAGTAAACATGAGCCAAACATCTGATTAAAATAAATGAACTTTAAATAACATTTATTTCCATATATATGTTGATATGTTGGTTTTTTCTTATTTTTAGGAAAAGAATAGTTACTTATTTTGATTCTTTGAAAGTGACTCTTACATTTGTGTGAAAATAAGTAATATAGTTCCGAAACCAATAAAAAAGTTAAATTATTTTAAAACTTATTTATTTATAAGTTACTTTTTAAGCTTTGTGAAACATGCTCTTACTCCTTCCATATGGAAAACTTTCTCCTCTCATCATCTCAATGTATCAACATTAAATAATTGGAGCTATCATCTTACATTGCTTGAGATTGATGTTCTTTTACGTGATTTTCAGCCAAGAAATAGCGGATGGGGTCAACAAATCTGCTCAAGCAGTGCAAGCAGCAGAAGCTGGAATTCGACAAATAGGTTCCCTTGCTCGTCAACAGACAATGTGTATGAATTATTTCTTCCGTTTTCTACTTATACAACTCCCCCTCCGGCTTTATTTTCTCTCCTGTGCGAAATGGATTATAATTAATGTCTTTAACAGCGATGATTCAGGAGAGAGCAAACTTGCCAACTATCTCACTGAAACCAGTTGTTACCGGGGCTGCATCGAAGACTTCTCGTGCTGTCAGCCAAGCCACCAAGAGTATCATGAATATGATATCTAGAGGTGAGCATAACTCCGGGGATGACAATGGTAATAAAGCGGATAGTTAAATTCACGATATTCTCATATTCTACTGGAAGATTCAATATTATCTTGATAGTTAAAATGCTATTATGGTAGATAATTGGAGTGTGAATTTGAATTCTCCATCACACTAACAAATAATGCAAACACATGATCCTTTTCAGAACTGAATGCATGTATGTATCTGATTCCTTGCCAGAAACGTTGGATTCTTAATTTTTATGGGTGATTTATATTAACTGCTGCAGTATACGATTTATGTTTTTAACCAAAATAACTAGCTGGACTCGGATAATAATGATTGAAATGTGTTAAAATGTGTTGTGCCTCACTAAGACGCATGGCTCACTCGAGCTATACTGAATGGCTCGGGTGGACTTTCTATAAAAATGTAACCAAATAATTCTCTAAAGCCAAGAATTCTCTCCTGTGTTTTTCTGTTCACTTTGGTAAAGTGGATTGAACAATACTAAAAACTAATAAAGAAAATAAGTTATTCATCTTCATCGCACGATCTAATCATATCTAGTAGACCGTACCAAATATAACCATGTATAGTAAATTTACATGGCATGTCGAATGGACTTAACCAAATTCCTTTTTCGAAGTAAAAATCATATTGGAATCACTTCAAGTGAACTGGAGTATTGTTCTGTTGTCTCCCTCTGCAATTGAATCAAATCTATCATAGTTAGCATAGCCTTGGGAGTCATTTCAAGTACCTAAAAATTCTGGTAATGGTTTATTGAAAACCAACCATTTCGGGCTTGGTGTTTCGTCATGCCGTCTCCAACTCATTGCAAACAAAATCTATTGCTGGATCGCTCGACTTAGCCAGACAAGTACTGCAATTTGCAATATGGATTCAAAATCAACACCATTCACATTTCCATTCGGACTTGG
Organism: Fraxinus sp. 1973-6204; assembly: GCA_903798365.1. NCBI lineage: Eukaryota > Viridiplantae > Streptophyta > Magnoliopsida > Lamiales > Oleaceae > Fraxinus > Fraxinus sp. 1973-6204. The sequence continues at coordinate 34,654 of CAIGRR010534915.1, forward strand.
GTCCTGAAAATCTGCTGATGGACGTTTCAACTCGATCACGTCGTTTGCCTGCATGGTTAGACGAATCAATAGTCCTTTTGTGGAGTGTTTGTCCGGGCGGATTCCCCCCTAGATCAAGTTCAATCACTCTTCGTCCAGATAAAAGTTGCAGAATTACTATACCATAACTGTAGATGTCCAGATAATATTAAAGAATACAAATAAGCTTAATATGAAATGCATAATGATGGATACATACTGAGAAGATTTTTGAGCAAGATTTCCAGCTGAACGATAATCATAAGCTAAGTACTGTTCGACGTGTTCGTGACCTTCAATGCAGTAACCTAATAGAGAGACAAGGTTATAATGCCCGATTTTTGAATCTTCGATTACCTGAGTGAAACAATCCGGGGTATTCCTCACATGTATCTGCTTAATTGCTACTAGTTGTCCACTAGGTAGCATTCCCTTGTAAACCTGCCCAGTGCTGCCTCGTCCTAGGCACTTTCTTTCATTGTCTAAGTCGACGACATTCTTAATTTAGAAAATCTGTTAAAGGCCAGAACACGTAGCAGCACTCTGTTAGCGCTGAACTGGCTTTTTAATATGCTTATGATTCTTGATTATATATGTTATCTGCATGATAAGCAGTATTAGCGTGATCAACAGAAAGATTGATAAGATAGCTACTGCTATAGTATCTGGTACATTTGAAGAAATAAATCAGCATTAGTGTTCTATTCACGTAGTAGTGGTACGTTTTTAGTTCAGCAGAAAATGATACTCAAATAGATTCACACTTACCTTAGATTTTGATATAATTCACCGTTTCTGCAAAAGAACAATAAGTCATGTCAGAATAGAAATCCTTGTACTCTTACAGAAGTATATCGATATCTCTACATGGTGGAAACTCCTCGTGAATTTTTCTCTTAATGAAAATAGAGCAAATATAATGCAGGTCTCACCTGAACTAGCCAAAGCAAGCAAGCATCCGTAGAAATCATTTATGGTAGAGAAGTCGTCTATCATCCCAGCTGTTATTGAGATAATAATAGCAATAAGACAGATTTTTCGATTCCATTTTCATTTACATTGAACTGCTTCAACAAATTATCGCTTGCACTTAATATTGCCAAGGTGCAATTGTTGCAGGCGTCATCAAAGGAAGAGCTGAACTGGGAACACTGGCTTGAGATATCTTGATAATATGGGGCCTGTTTGATATAAGATAATTGAAGATTGGAGCAATGACTGCTTCCATAATATAGATCATCAAAAGCGCACGTTTGAATAGAAACAGAGTGCTGACGCTTAAAGGGACGACTGCAGTTCTTCCGTGATGAAGATATTTCCCTGCAGAATCAACTGCCTGCAGGGCTAATGCATGTGCAAAAGCAAATAGTGCATTTTGGCAACATGGGCAAACCGTTCCTATCATTGATCTCTTCTTGGACATCTGTGCATCCTTCAGTTGGTTGGTAAGGGAATCCAGTGAAATTTAACCTGCAAACTGCACATGCGTTCCAATTAAGAAAATCTACAAAAATTGTGCAAGGATAAATTGAGAAGCTTCTGAATCAAGAGAAGAAATGTTTTATGGGGCTATAAATGAAATTATAGTCTATCTTCAAGAAATGCACTATTCATTTATAATAGCATCCTTTAGAGAAATTAAACTCTCGTTTAAAGGGCTCTATAGAGTATGGGTTATGGTAGAATAAGTGACGGTCCACAGGTTACAAAACTGGTTCTGTACAAGGGAAAAATAGACGACTAAGCAAAACAATAAATACATGGAGGATGACCGTCTAAGATTGTACATGACATGGGAAGTGCCTCGAGTATCGCCATTTTAAAAATTATAAAAATAATATGTCAAGTTATGGTCAAAGTTGAACACGCGTCCGAGGAGTGTTGAACACGGATGCACCACCTCAGCACGAGTCCGTGGCTCAGTGCTTACTATCAGGTTCTATATATCATATGCAACTGATACTGAAATCATAAATTTTGACTCAAATTTAAAAAAAAAAAACATGCCCGTCAGCAGAAAAGAAAATATATAAGTATAATAAATAAAGAAAAATGACTAAGAAAAGTATGTAACCGGATCTTCTGGTGAGGGCAATGAAACAACTTGTACACAGGGACTAATGTACAATGAAAACAGTAGATTGAGTGGTAAGTATTTTACTTTCATCTCGTCTTGAGATTTCTTCCCCCAAACTTTTCTAATTTCTGTTAATTCTTTAATAAAAAGGGTGGAAACAAATTTTTTATTATTTATTTCTTAGAAGAAATGTATGCAAGGAAGTTCTACCTCAATAGAACAAAAGATTCTTCGAAGACAAGTTTACAACTTAATTTTTTGATTATATTTTAACATACTATCATCGTTTGATTAGAAAATTATCACCCATTTATAAAAAATCGTACGTGTCAAATCCATCTCGCTGAAATTGTTATCCAGCCTATGTTTGACCATCATTTTCTTAAAATTCATTTTCAACTATACATTTTCCTATAAAATAATATTATACATAAACTCAAAACTTTTTCTTATT
>CAIGRR010534926.1:0-10309 GCA_903798365.1 Fraxinus sp. 1973-6204
TTAGATTGAACGAGAATTTAGTATGAATTTAGATCTAGATTCTATTATAGGTGAATTTTATGTTATAAAATATCGTCGGGTACAACTGTAATAGGTAACATTGTATCACAATTTTCCTTGTTATATATAAATTTTATTCATACATTACGTTTTAAAAAATTTAGCCCCCCATATGATGAATTCCTGGCTCCGCCCCTGACAACAATATTCGCAGTGTAGAAAACAGTACAGTCGTTATACTAAAAAATGATAGTACAAATATTATCTATTATATATAAATTAAATGAATTTAACTTGTTGTCTCTCGGGGCACGGATGAGATATGACTATTTATAATCGTATTTAAAATAGAACGACACAAGAGCTTTTTTCTCAGTAACGTCACTTATGTCATTATGTTGATTTCTTCTATATTTTAATTTGTTGCCAATGCAACGACCTCAAATATTGGACTCTTAACATACGTAGACATAAATGTTGATCACGTGACAAAGAATGATAGAAATAACATAAATTATATGACATACAGTTGATAAATGCACAAGTGTTTCTATTATTTTCATTAGAATATAAATAATATCTTTCAAGTTTTGTAAATGTTATTTTGATCTTAGAACTTAAATGAGACTAACTTATTGTTTTTCGAGGGACAAATGGGGCGTGGCTACTTATAATCATGTTTAAAAACAAAATGACACAATGACTGTTTTATTCTCTAGTATGACTCTTGTGTCGTTCTTTTGTCTTTTTTTTTTCCAATACTTTGATTTGTTTCTAACGCAATGACAACAAACATATTTTGATTTGTTTCTAACATAGCGATCTCAAATATTGGACCTCTAACGTACGTAAGACAAAAATATTGATCATGTGACAATGAATGGTTGAAATGACATATATTATATGATATATAGTTGATGAAAGCACAAATGGTTCTAGTGTTTTCATTAGAATATAAGTAATGCGTGTATCTCTTAACTTTTATAGATATCATGTCCATCTTACAACTTAAATAAATTGAGCTTATTGTTTCTTGGGGCACGGATGGGGCGTGATTACTTACAATAGTGTTTAGAAATAGAATAATATAAGTGCCTTTTTTTCTCAGTCACTTGTTTCGTTTTGTTGATTTCTTCTATATTTTAATTTATTTCCAATGCAACGACCTCAAGCATTGGACACCTAGAGTACGTAAGATAGAAAGGTTGATCATGTGACAAAGAATGATTGAAATGGCATAAATTATATGATAGAGTTGATGAAAACGGAAGTGGTTCTATTGTTTTCATTAGAATATAAGTAATGAACACATCTCTCAACTTTTGTAAATTAATGTTCGTTTTACACCTTAAATGAGTTTACTTATTGTTTTTTAGGGCACGGATGGGGCATGACTTCTTATAGTCGTGTTTATAAATAGAATGACACAAGGGTCATTTTTTCCTCGGTAATGGTACCTTTGCCGCTCCGTTGATTTCTCTTATTTTTTTGATAAATTATATACGAAAAATCTTAATCATATGAAAAAGAATGGTTGAAATGATATAAATTATATGATATCGAGTTGGTAAAAGCAAAAAATCATTCTCATATATTTCTCCAATATCATTCTAAGGATACATATGGGGCTTGGCTGCTTATATGTAAGCAATGGCACTTGTTCTATTCTCACATATGTTTTCATCTAAGTAACGGCACATGGTTCTCATGGACACTTATATTTACAAACATAGCAACACTTATGCCATTTTCATAAACATTTTCATCTTAGTAACGACATTGGTTCTGTTTTCATGAAATATTGTAACAAACATAACTACACTTGCATAATTCTCATATCCTTCTCATAAGTTCAGTGCCATTCTCATGGATACTTATATTTGTAATAACGTAACATGTTTCGTTATCATGGGACAACAACAATCTGAAAAGACATGTACAACTCAAACACAAATATTTAACTTAAAATGCATCAACGCTATAACTACACATACATCATTTAACTTAAATCGGACATGTACAACTAAAAAATCAATCTCTTGAAAAGTAAGGAGAAAAAGTAACTTTAAAAATTAACTAAATTTACGGATCAAAGTGTCATGCAAATATCTCCGCAACTAAGTTCTTCCAAGTGGATATATATTCTGGACAAATCAAATATATATTAAACAAGCTTGTAAATTTTTTTTTTTTTTGTATTTCATTGTGAAGAACCCACAATCTAATACGCAAAATAATCACAACAAAAATACGTTAGAGGGTCCGTTGTTGGATAACATATAATCTATATCATTTCTATTTTTTCTGTTACATAATCAACTTTTATGTTTCACATATGTTAGGGGTTCGTTGTTGGTTGTCATTGCATTAAAAAAAATCAAAATGTAGGAAAAATCAACACAACAACACAATTATCGTTATTGAGAAGAAAATGGCACTTGTTTCGTTATGTTAGTAACCACCAGTATAAGAAACTACATCTTATTCATGCCTCTAGAACCAATAAGTGGAACTCATTCATGTTACTTTTGACATGGTCAAACTTTCTATGTTATATACGTTATGGAGTCCATTATAAGAGGTTGTTTTGTTAAAAAATCAAAATATAGTGAAAATTTTGGAACGACACAAGTGTCGTTATTGGACATGAACGTGTATAAACACGAGTATAAACAGTTACGATCCATTCGTGCACCGAGAAATAATAAGTGGAATTTATTTATGTTGTAATATGCACATGACACGTACAAAAGTTAAGAAATATGTTCATTAACTTAATCTACACATATGAGTAGGACTACTTGTGCTTTCACAATTTCAATAATAAAAGTTATGTTATTTCAATCGTTCTTTGTCACATAATCAATCTTTCTGTGTTATATATGTTAATGAGTTCATTATTAGAGGTCATTTCGTTGAAAAAATATAGCACAGTAGATAATGACTGTAATGCTATTTTACATAGCAAATAACGGCTGAAATGTAGTTCTACATTTCAGATAGCAGTTGGAGTCCCATTATCATCCAATGATTGAAAACAACACAAAAACACACTAATTACAAAAACAACACCAACTAAATATTAATTAATACTATATTTAATAATAAAAGTACAATCTACATGAAATTTCTAAAAGTTTCTTTCTTCTTTCTTCAAACGTAAATGTGATTTGTTAATGTAGATGATATGCTAACTAAACTTTTGTTCAAATATTCAAAAGATACCAAAAATAAATGAAGAATATAATAAAGAACGTGATTTTACAGTAGCAAGAACGATGATTGAAGAGAAGAAAATGGGCGATTGTGATTTTGAGGACCTAAAATTGAAGATGTTATTTTAAAAAAAAAAACAAAAAAAGAATAGAAATAAGGGTTTTATAGTGAATTGGGAAGAGAAATGATTGAATGAAATGAGGAAAATTGGGGCTTATTGAGTTTATAATTGAAGGAGAATTTTATCATTTTCCTAACTAAAATATTTTGCTTTATTTTTTTTGTTTTTAATATTGGTCAAAGACCATTTCACCAAATACATTTTCCAACTAGGCCAAATGGCCAAATTCCCCTTTATTTTATTTATTCTTTTCCTCATATTTAAGTTGTACTAATACTAAATTAAGAATCTCTAAAACTAATTGCAGCATTGAATTGACTTATTCCAGGCACTAAAGGAATTAATTACAAGCTGTATTTACCCTGTCAATATCTAGGGTTTATGGAAACTATTGTTAGTCGTGGTCATCTGCCATGGCATTTGAAATCCTAATCGCGATTTATTGCCGAACCATTTTCGTGTCAACTCCTTCAATTCATCATCGTGCACCTCACAAAACTTCTGAGGCCATCCATTGGGTTCGGTTGGCGAGAACCCTAATCCCGGGGTCCGGTCTTTGGACTTAGGATTTACCTTTTTCGTCCAATCCAAAACATAAGCGGACACACGCCTTCTAAACTTGGCCTTAAACTCGGGCCAAGCTTGATACTTGTAGTGATTCACAACCATGTCCTTTGTCCTCAGCTTTCTTGTTTTGTATCCCGGCCTCAAACCAAAATGGTGTATTGCATTGATCAACGAATCATCAACCGCACTCAATAATGTAACCGATTTATGTCTATTCTCATACTTTCGCCTACAATTGTACCCTTGTGTCACCCCCATTACTGGATGTGTCCTTTGATTCGAAGGGCCAAATTCGTGACAATTGATACTATATTGTCCTAATTTCAATTTGGTCGAGACTTTCTCAGGCGAGATTAACGACTGCAACATGGACTTTGATGGTTGTGGTGAATCGTGCCAAGATGGAGAGTACACAAATTCATCAACATCAATGAAAATCATCCATGTACAAGCATTCTTAGCATATACAGAGCTGTGTGAAAAACCAGCCTCTTGAGTTTTAGGCCAAAACCAGAAATAAGTCTTAACATCAAAACCCTCTTTAACAAGCTCCTCAACAACTTTTGTTAAATTGTCATCACTTCCATTGTCGTATAGCAAGAATTTTTCGACCCCAATCTTGGAATGGTACATAACCCACTCTTTCAAAAACTTTGCCACGTTGTACACCATGGTGCAGGCGCACAGTAGAGATTTTTGGGGTCCTTTTTCTAAACTGCGCGGTGGGGTATAGTAAGCAACTGAGGGTACCACACGATTTTCTGCAATAATTTCTATGGAGACGTCGATTTGCTGGCCAACGGCAGAGACGGCAGTTGGTTCTGGTCGTTGACAGCGAAACACCTCTTGCATGGAGGCTGTCACGGGAGTCTTAACGCCGTTGATGACGTCATCGCCGAAAACACAGCGGAATTCTTTCGGGTCACGATTAGTACCTTGCCGATTATTCACACCCTTAACGAACAGGATGACGTCGTTTTCGGTGGTTAGAGAATCGTACACTATAAAAGTCCACCGCAACAGCAACGGCGGATAATTCGTCTCCGGTTGATTCGCTAATATTTTTTTCAATATCGGTTGCTTGAAAGGCAGTCTTCGTCGAATTCTCATTGGCATAACGCATTTAAAGGTTGCCCGATTAGGAAACGGCAGGAAACCGGCCCATTTCGCCGGAGACACTTCATTGGTGTTGAACAAACACACATACTCATCGGAATCTGACTCCAGCAACTTGGTGTCCTCTGGCGAGACGACGACCAGGACCTCCCAGCCTGGTAAAAGAATTGATTTGGTGGAGACTGAGCGGGATGCTACTAGGGATGGAGTTACGAGAGGGCCAACGTGTGGTGGGATGCTTGCAGTGAGGTTTTCGTGGATGGCGTTAATGGCAGCGGAGGTGGAAAAGGAATTGGATTGGATGGTAGGGGAGGGGTTGACGTGGTAGCTGACAGCGGAGATGGTTGCACCGTCATAGAGGAAGAGGTGGTAGAGGGTGGCGCAGACGATGACGGCTCCGAGGACGTAGAGGAAGCCATTACGCACTTTACGGGCCATAAAAATTGTGTGTTGTATTTTGAGAATAAAATGGGGATGTTTGGAAATTGGAATATATCCGATTGGATTCGTGCTTGGATTATTAATTTGAATTGGATATAATAAAGACGAAATGAGATGAAATTCAAGATTATATTATACGGTTTTAGGTAGGCTTTAATGCCCTTAAATTAGCCTTTCCATTTGAATAATTTACTTAAATTCAAAAATTAATTTCAAAATTATACATTCATATGGAGTGAAATGTTTCAAAAATCATTAAGGCTGTGTTTGATTGCCATAATTTTTCATGGAACTAGACAAAAGAATTTCATTTTTTTGGTTTTGGCTTGTTTGATTGTCACAATTTTCTAGACAAAACTTTTCCTTCACACCCCTATTTTCCTCAAAATTGATTGGTGGGAAAAGCTTTTCTAGGTGTTGCTGCACTTTTTTTTTTTTTTGTTGGCAATGAAAACAAATTTCATAATCAGTTGTAAAAAAATTTTCATTTTAATTGACAATTTTCACGTAAAACAAAACCAAACGAACACTGAATTTTGATGAAAATTTGATTTTTTTTAGGAATTTTTTTCATTTTTTTTTTACTTTTTGGCAATGGAAATAAATTTTATAACCAATTATGGAAAAGATTATCATTTTAATGGACAATATTCATGTAAAATAAGTCAAACAAACACAAAATTTAAAAAAATTTCGGGTGGAAAATTATACCAATCAAACAAACTAAATTAACAATTCCTTGCAAAATAATTTCTAGGCAATTACTTTCTCTGAAATTCATTTTCTTTTCACTCATGCAATCAAACGGACCCTAAAATTATATTATTGTCATGGACTACTCATTGAATTTCAAATTGCTTCAACCTACTTACTAAACTATTTCCATTTGCACTCCATCCATCATCCTAAAAAAATCCGTTATAATAATGCTGATGTGGCAAACGAAAAGTTGATGTGGCAACTAACTGACGCTAAAAACACGCTAAATCACATTTGGCATCCTTAATAGCAAAAAAACACATCTCATGTGTGTTTGAAAACACGTTTTTGCCTTAATTAAAGAAAAACCACGTAAATCCCCAAGAAGGGGAAAATAGCAGCAATATCTCTAACCTTTCGCTTTTCTGTAGATTTTATTATAACCTTCAGCTTGTGCCACACACACTCCCAAACTTTATAAAAATATGAACCTTCAGTCCAAATATCATTAGTTAATTAGAAAAGTCAAAATTTGATCAAATTAAAAAATGGTAAAAATTCCATCAAAAACAAAAATGGTAAAAATGATAACTTTCAAATTTCCTTACATTAAATAAGTTAAAAACTTAAATTAAAAAACCAAAAAATAAATTTTTTTTAAATAAAAAAAACCATGTCCACCACCACCCAGGGGCGGAGCCAGCCATTTGAAATTGGGAGATCCTAGAATTGATATATAGAGATGAAGGGGTGGGGGCTGCCCTCGAATTTTTTTTTTTTTATACCTTATTAACAAAAAAAATCAAAAAACATATAAAAGAAAGTACCAATATTTAATTTAGCAAAATCATACCTTATTACATGTGTTCATTTCGAGTTCTCATACTTTGAAAACGAAAACGAAAAATGAAATTGGTAGGGTTTAAGATTTTTATTCAATTTGAGGACAAAATGGTAATGGTGTAAATACAAAAAGAAAAAAAAAATTGTCAAAAATTTGAGGGGGTCCAGGTCCCCCCCCCACCCCACAGGAACCCCTAGCTCCGCCAGTGCCACCATCGACTCACCTTTTTTCCCAAAATTAGTACACCACTAACACATGTCACTGCCTACAACAACTACCACCACCCGACTCTCATTCAGCCCCAAAATTAGTCCACCGCCATCGCCCGTTGACGCCTACAACAACCTCCGCTACCTGACTCTCATTCTTACTCAAAATCAGTCCTTCACCACTGCCCATCGCCACCTACAACATCCACCACCACCCGACTCTCATTTCTCCCCAAAATCAGTCTACTACCTCTGTCGATCATCGTCTACAACAGCCACCACCACCAGACACTCCTTCCCCAAAACATGCAGTCCACCACTACCTGCCTCTTTTTTTTTTCCCCTTAAACATCCTGTAGGAAGGAGTTGAGATTGTAACTTACTATAAAATCCAAAACCCAGATAGAATAATCAAATAAAAAAGCAAAGAAATTGAGATCTGAGATGGGAAAATTGGAAGGATCTTCTTAGGTTCGATTGGTTGATCCTGGGGATTGACGCCGAAGGTTATCGTGTTTGGTGATGGATGAGAGTAGGATAAGGCAGCGGAGTTGGTGTCGATGTTGGCACTGCTGATGGGTGATTTCCAAGTCGGGGTGAGAAAGACGGGAGGGGAGGGTGGGGTGGGATGGGTGCTGGTTTTTTTTTTCTGATTATTTATTTAATGTGATAATTGGGAAGTTACCATTTTACCTTTTTTAAAAAAATTTGGTCATATTTTGATTTTTTTTATTAACTAACGGTTAAACATTTGAACTCCAGGTGTATATTTTTAAAAAGTTTGGGACAGTGGGTAACACTAAGTGAATGTTAAGGAAAAATTTGTGAAAAAAGTGAAATGTTAGGGACCGCTAGAGGTGAAAATCGAGCCGAGCGGCTTGTCGATTAGGCCATTCGGCTCGTGAAAAATGGCTTGTAAACCCTAGTGAACTAGCCTGCTCGACTCGTTTTTTACAGAGTGGCTCGTGGGCGAGCCACAAGCTCGTGGCTCGCTTAAAAAATTCAATGACTGAAACGGTCACTAAATTATTTTTTCCCTATAAATACCATTTCCTTGATCAATTTTTTTTCCACACAACTCTCATTCTCTACTCTCTAATCTCTTGATTTTTTTTACATTTTATATTATTGATTATAATCTTGATTTTTCAATTATTCAATATCAATTATCACACTACAAATTTTAAATTACAATCTTACACGCCAACTTTCTTTCAATTCTTAATTTGTTACTTACTATACATTTTATATGAATTCACAAATGGATCCACACTCATTTGTTAAAGGCTTGTTCGGTATCGGAAAGCCAATTTCAGAATAAATTCTTCGGTCTAAATGAAAAACATATTCCCTAAAATATTCCAAATTTTGATGCTCATGGAAGTAGTAATCCAATTGATTTGAATGACGTTGAAGTTTTCGAGGCGAAACGGAAGGATGAACCTGAATTAGATATTCTCGATGCAAGAGAGAAGAGAAAAGAGAAAAATAGGCAAAATGTGGGGATCACTTTAAATTGATTCAAACATGTCGTGTGGTCGATAGAGTTCTACAATCTAAAGTAGTATGTAAATACTGTCAACAACGATCGACATTGCAAAAAGACATTGAAACCACTCACCTCAATCGTCACTACAAAGCATGTACGGTCAAACATGAGCTTTTTCCTGCCGATCAAACGCAAGTGTAATTTGGTAGTCCACGCACCAGTTCTATTGCTACTACTACGCCACTTTCTACGTGGATTTATTCGAATGAGAAAGCTCGAACGGGAATGGTGAAGTTCGTTGCCGCTGCTGAGTTGCCTCTAGCAATAGCGGGCAACCAACATTTCCTCTCGTACGTGAAGGAAAATCTTTAACTGGGTACGTTGGGGTAAGTCGAAACACTCTTCGTTAAAATACAATGGAATATCTCCTTCATACAAAGAAACTATTGATTGACGATTTAGAAAAATATGGGGGTGTTATATCTTTAACTTCGGATATATGGGTAGGGATTAATAAAAGAGGTTATATAGCTACAACTGCACACTACATAGACCTACTTGGCGTATGCATAAAAAAATTGCTTTTAAAATTATTAAGTTTCTACACAACGCTAACAACATATATAATGCTATTATGAATATTATGAGAGAATATCGTTGCTTGAGTAAATTTCATTCATTTACATTTGACAACGCTAGTGTTAATATGGTAGTTATCGATAAATTGTGCAGAGTACTACAGCTCGATTTCGGTGGTTATTTGTTTCATATTTTTAATTTAATAGTGCAGGACAGTTTGAAACATATTAAGAATGAAAATTCAAAGAATTAGGGATGTGCTATGGTATATCACAATTTCACATAGTAGAAAATCAACATTTGAGGAATTTTGTGCGGGGTAGTGAATACGAAAATATTTATTAGTGACGTAAGGCATAGATTGAACTTAACTTACTTATTATTAAAATCATACGAAGGCTTTGAACATTTAATAACTAAATTTTATAACAATAGGCATATTAGAAACAATGATGATACTGTTTTGAATGAATCCGATTGGATTTTAGCTTTTAGAATTTAAATTTTTTATGACAAGTTTTTATAATTTTACAAATATTTTGTCTGAAATTTACTATCCACTAATTGCATAGTACTTGAACGTCTTTACATAATTGCTAGGGTTTTTCATAGATATAAAAATGATCTCGATTTTNATTGGATTTTAGCTTTTAGAATTTAAATTTTTTATGACAAGTTTTTATAATTTTACAAATATTTTGTCTGAAATTTACTATCCACTAATTGCATAGTACTTGAACGTCTTTACATAATTGCTAGGGTTTTTCATAGATATAAAAATGATCTCGATTTTAGTGCAATTATATATTCCGTGGAATTAAAGTTTAGAAAATATTCGGAATTCATCGGGTACTAAATTTGTAATTGATTAGATTTCAAGAGTTTTAACTTTTAATACATCTATCACTTATAAAAATTTAGAACAAACTTTATGTGAAATGCATGAATTATATGCAAAACGAATGGATACAAATATTAATCGGGTACCCTCTGCACCTACTCATCCCACTGATATGCTAGAAGACGAC